>JAPDSC010079775.1:0-52574 GCA_026290005.1 Latrodectus geometricus
ATTAAATTGTTCCTTACACATAGCTTTTAAAAGTTATATTTTGTTGAGGGCAATTTTACCTTAAGGAATTTATCAGAATATAAATTTAAAGTGGAGAACGAAAATAAAAATAAATAAGTATTAACAGCAGAAGAATATTTAAAATTTCAATAACTAAATTTAATTATTTCATATAGGTTAAATATAAAATATTTAAATCATCAGAGAAATTTTGGCATTCTTGAATTAAAAAAAAAAATACATATTAAATTTAATATAATTTCACTTTGTTGCATATAATCTCAAGAATAATGTGTTCAATCTATTTTTTTTTCCCTTAAATGTTGAATATTTAAAAATATTGCTCAAGAAAATGTCTTTCAAGTTTGAAAATTGTAAATCATAAAGTAAGCCTGGCATTTATTGGCATACACCGTTTGTAATTTCATATCAATGCCACAGTTCATCAGTTCAAGTTAGTCATACGGTGAGAAGTGATCAACTTGACCGCAAATTAGGTTATAAATATTATTGCTAAGATTTGGAAATGTTGCTGGCCTAAGCAGAAGCCAATATTGTAATAGAAATTTTCAAGAAAAAAATTCCAAGATGTTTTAAACGGTTTATTACAAACTTTTCCAAGGCAGAGTAAGGAAAAACAGTGTATAAACTATTATAGCAATTGCTTTGGGCAAAATTAAATGAATATCATATGCAGAGTATTTTATTTATCAAATTAAATTACTGATCATTTTAAAATCTTTAATTAAGTATCAGCTACAGAAAAGATACACAATTATTTTTATTATTCAAATTCCTCTCTACCTTATCTAACAGTAGAACAAATTAATTACTTAAACATTGTATACAATAATGGGAATTTTTTGAGTTACTAAATTTGATCACAAGGCTATTTTCAATTAATATATTGTGAAATTAAAAGTTGCTTATAAATATTTTTGTAATGATAAAAATAGGTATTAAAAGTGTGACGAGAAAAAGACCACAAATTATTGCTGTATCAGTTTCAATGCATATTATTTCTCTTCTTTTTGTAATCATTATTTAAAAAAAAGAAATATTTTATTTTCTTTTAATTTATTGTTTTTAAATTTTTTATGAAACTACTTAAATATTATGTACTTATATTCTATTATCAGTTTACCTATCTATTCAAAAATTTTAAATTTTAAAACAATTCTAATTTTTGCTTTTCTAAGGATCTATGATTAAATTTCTATACATTTTATCAGTTCATTTTTTTAAGAACAATACATAATAGAAATTTAAAGCTTACTTATAGAAATATTCTAATCATACTTTTTGGATGAATACATAAATTTTAAGCACACTTTTCTTAATATTGTTTTTTAGCCTTGTTCATAATGCCTTAGACCAGCAACATAACTAAATTAATCTTTACTAAATTTTCTATACACAGAATCTCATCATCAATGACAAGAATTGAAAAAAAAATGATCTTCAAAAGTAATGAAATCATAAAATACATCTAATGATATAAATTCTTCTGATTCAATGAAATTATCTTGAAATAGTCATATATCAGCATGTTCACTTTAGATGTATTATGAAATAAAAAGAAGATATTTTATTTTATTTAAAGAGCCATACATAATTTTTTTCATTAAACATGGCTGCAATAAAATTTAACACAGTACTTAAAAATTATAAAGATTTGGTATTTAAAAAATATAGCACGTAAAAAATAAAGTTTTATAAAATACTGTCAAATGCATTATGAAATTATTCATAGAAAGTCAATTCAAATAGGATATTTATTGTTATCAAATTGCAAAGGATGCAATATTTTAGATTTTCCATATCATTATACATATTTTGTTTTTTAAAAAAATTCCAAGTTACAAACATGTAATTGATTTTTAACTTTTATATGAACATGCAGTTCAACAAGAAAGTAAAATTATTTAGCCATTTATAAGCACACAACTGGCCATTAAAATTGCTTCACCAAGAAGGCGACATGCTACAGATGTGAAATTTATACCAAAGGAAGAAGGTGCTGTGATATGCAAATGATTAGCTTTTCAGCGCATTCAGACAAAGCAGGCGCCAGTAGCGACACCTACATTGTGTTTAAATGTGGAAATTGTTCAGCCGGTTCCTCATACACAAACTGCATTTGAACGTTGTTGCTTGGTGAAAAGTAGTTGTGATACCTGGTACAAGAAGGAGAAATGCATACCAGCATGTTTCTGACTTTGATAAAGGTCTGATTGTAGCGTACTGGGATTGCGATTTATCTTATCGCAGTATTGCTGCTCACGTCAGTCGAGATCAAATGACTTTTAGCAGAATATGGAATCGATGGGTTCAGAATGGTAATACGGAGCGCCATGCGGGATCTCAACAGCCACCTATCACTAGCAGCCGAGAAGACAGGAATATTATCCGCATGGCCGTGATGGATCGTGCAACCACTTCACGAGCCTGAGTCAAGAAACGGGGTCGTTTGGAAGACAACAAGTGTCTGCACAAACAGTTCGACGACGTTTGCAGCAGCATAGACTCTCAGCTCGGAGACCATGGCTGCGGCTTCCCTTGACGCTGCGTCATAGACACGAGCGCCTTCAATGGTGTGACCAACGATGAACCTGGGCGAACGAATGGCGACACGTCATCTTTTCAGATGAATCCAGGTTCTGTGTACAGCATCATGATGGTCGCATCCTTGTTTGGCGGAATCGTGGTGAACGCACACTAGCAGCGTGCATTCGTCATCATCATACTGGCCCGTCACCTGGCGTGATGGTATAGGGTTAAATTGGATACATGTCTCGGTCACCTCTTGTTTATTATTGACGGTGCTTTGTACAGTGCACGTTACATTTCTGTTGTGTTACTACCCGTGGATCTACCCTTTATTGGAGCCCTGCGAAACCCTACGTTTCAGCAGAATAATGCCCGACCGCATGTTGACGGTATTGTGCAGACCTTCCTTGATAAGGAACATGTTCGGCCGTTGCCCTGGCCAGCACGTTCTCAAGATCTTTCACCAAAAGAAAACGGCTAGTCAATGGTTGCCGAGGGACTGGCTCGTCACCAAACGCCAGTCACCACGGTTGACGAACTGTGGCACCGTGTTGAAGCTGCATGGGCACGTGTACCTGAATATGCAATCCAATCATTGTTTGACTCAATGCCCAGGCATATAATTGCTGTTATTACTGCAAGAGGTGGTGGATCTAGGCACTGATTTCTCAGGATCTATCCAGCCAAATTTTTTGAAAATTTAATCACTTGTTATTTATAGTATAATACATATATCCAATAAATAGCATTTTGTTATCTGCATTTCTTCCTGGTGTAGCAATTTTAATGGCCAGTAGTGTAATATTTTTAACAAAAAGAGACACGAGAGAGACAGTGAGCAATAGGAAATTCAGGATTTAAACAGTTTGGATTTCGATGTATTGCATTTCAAGTTATGATTGTCATTTTTACACTTTTAAATATAAAGATTTACTTCAACTAAAACCCTTCATCAATATTTATGTATCTAAATGTACTGTTCAAAAGTCATTATAAATAGATAACACTAAATAAAATGTAAAGGACTATAAATTTTCTGATTAAAGAAAATTGGACAACAAATACTTTTTTCCTAAAATGAAATTAAAATAAAGTGTTTCCTTTTCCTTAAATTACTTCTTTTATATGTATGATCCCCATATCATATTAGAGCTAGTCTATCACATTCAAATAACTTAAGTAAAAACTTATATTTTCAAAGTGATAAGAGAAAATACCATAAACCTGTATAAATCATGTAGATGTACATGGCCATAAAATTACAATTGTTTCGAAAATTGATCATAGTTGTGATCACAAGGAATTATTTATCAGGTCATGACAAAGGTCTTCTCTACTGGTCATGATAAGACATGCTTCCAGCTCACATTAAATTATTAGTCTTGAGTGATGTAGTGTAAAGTAAATGCAGAAATAGTATTTTATTCCTATTTGATTTATTTTAATTTTAAATTAAAAAAATAAATGAATAAAATGTACAATTTAAGAATATATTTTTTAAATAATTTCTTAAGAAAAATTTAAAATTTCCTAAAGTCATTAACTATTTTATAGAAACCGAGATTAAATGAATTTCCACAGGGTCATGTATAAAATCAGTTTTAAGGAATTTAAAGAAGAGCCATTAACCCTTTACAAAAATTTTATGAGATGATAGACCCATACTACACTGATACCTTACAATCATATTCTGTACAAAAGTAACACTTCAGTTGCCTTTAATAAATAAAAGAGCCAACCAAAATATAACAAAAACTGTTATGAGAGCCATTGCTGCAAATAAAATAAGGTTGATAGGCCTATCCAATGATGCCCTATACTATCACTTCACTTGATCAGCAAGCTTGATGACATATGAATGCTGGTAACATCCATTCACATTGCTAGTGACAAACATGGATGTGACCATTATAATTCTATACACAGAACCAAGATTCATATAAAGAAGGACCTCATGTTACATTTATTCATTGTTGAACACATTACTGACAGCACTTCTGAGAACAATCTAATATCAACAGTAACAGAAGCTAATCTTTCAGCAAACTTTATTTGTTCTTCAGGTTGATATACTCAAATTTAACATCCTGAAACAAAATGTCTTATGAAGGACGACCGTATATCTACCACTGCGTATGAGAAAACTACTATACAACGTCTGCTTTTAAACATGTCATAATGCCATTAAAACATGTTTAAATAAGTTGTTTTAGCTTAATTTCAATTTTGCATAAATGTGCTGAAGAGATAATAACTTGCATATAGCTGCATCTTTTATCATGAGAGTTTTGAAGATTCTGATCATTAAGAGTTCTTAGAAACCACTATATTGTATACTATAATTTCTAAGGCGGGGGCTTATAGAAATTCAAATGAATTTTCTGAATAAAAATATAGCAATATTAAAGAAAAGGTTAGGAACAAAAAATAATAACAGATACAAACCTGAAATAATTGAACTCCTCCTGAATCAGATGCGTGTGAATAAATATCTCCTGCAGTTGCTATCTCTTTCTCCTGTTGAAAGTTAGTTATTCTGTAGAGTTTAAAATTTAGCAATACACAAGTATTTTAATACTAAACAGAATTAAATTCATTGTAGGAAAAAAATGAATAATTTTTAAAAAATACATCAATTCAGCAGGTAGTTCAGGAAAAATTTTATCATTTGTCTCCTGATGTGAAAAATTGCATTACTCAAACACTGATGCACTAAGATGAAATACTTTTCCATGCTTCAGCAATATTTTATATGAATATTATTAAAATTTCATCAGAAACTATTCAAGATCAAAATAGTTTTTCAGGTCATTCCTTTATGCAAAATACATATTAGACAAAAATGCGAAAAGGAAGTGTAATATTAAATTATATTCTTAGTATACATGAAAAATGAAAACTGCATACCTTCATATTTATATATGCATTTAAAAATTTAATTATCGTTAGAAAAATCTAGAGGCACGTTTTATATTAATTAAATAATTTTTTTAATTTATTTTAAGAAAGAAGGGGATATTATGCATACTTTTTTGTATATATTTACGAAAAAATATAGAAAGCAGAAAACTTTTGTAAAATTCTTTTCAGGAGGCAGAGAAAAAATTTGATTCTTACACAAAGCTATTTTTTAATATACTAATTTAATAAGTAATTTAGTATCATGTCTATATCTTCTACAAAAGCCTTGAACTTGATAAGCTGATTTGTTTGGCTTATGTTAACTCTATTATCCTATCTCATAACATTTACTTATATTTTCCAACTCTAAATGATATAGTTCTAGAAAAATTCCATAGTAAAGTTCCATTTAAGACTAATTCTGTCAATTTTATGTTGAATTTCAAATATATTTTTAATGTTTCATACCATTAAAGAATATTATTAACGAATACCAGGCTTAAAAATATTTTTAATCACAAGTAAATATAATGCATTTCAATATTATATATAAATTAAATTTACCTAGATATCTTTTTAATGTATATTTGAAGTTTTTCAAAGTATAAATGAGTTTCCATCTGATTTAATATAAGTACAGTAACATTTTTCTTGTATTTGATAATGTTTCACTACACTAAGAAACAACGTACCAGACCTAACATTGTATAATGACAAAGAAACAAATATTGTTTTACAACTAGCTAAATTTTAAAGTATTTCTTAAATTATATATTAATGTCATAGGCAGGAAGAATTAAATTGTTCCTTACACATAGCTTTTAAAAGTTATATTTTGTTGATGGCAATTTTAGCTTAAGGAATTTATCAGAATATAAATTTAAAGTGGAGAACGAAAATAAAAATAAATAAGTATTAACAACAGAAGAATAATTAAAATTTCAATAACTAAATTTAATAATTTCATATTGGTTAAATATAACATATTTAAATCATCAGAGAAATTTAGGCATTCTTGAGTTTAAAAAAAAAATACATATTAAATTTAATATAATTTCACTTTGTTGCATATAATCTCAACAAAAATTTGTTCAATCTATTTTTTTTCCCCTAAATGTTGAATACTTGAAAATATTCCTCAAGCAAATGTCTTTCTAGTTCGGGAATTATAAATCATAAATGAAGCCCTAGATGTTTTTATTTAAAAAAGGAACCACCCAAAATAACAAGCACTTTAAGCAAAAGTAAAAGCAATAAATTATGAAAAATTTGTTAAGAGTTATTATGTATTTTACACAAATGGGGAGTTAAGAAATTTGTAGTGCCCTAGAAAAAAAAAAAAAAAAAACAAATTTATAGGAGTTTAAATAAATATTACCAATTCTACCAAATAGTTTGTGTCAAGAAAGATCTCTACAATACGGATGATTATTGTTTTCAAATGTTATATTTTACAAGTCTTAAATAAATAAGAGCTCTACACAATAATGACAACTGTCAAAAAGCCTTTACTGGGAATACAAAATAAATGAGATACATGTATAGAACAGGACAATATAAAGTCACTGCTAGTGATGGGGCAGTAAGATGATGTGAAATGATTGCTATCTGATTCTGTTCACAATGAAGCAGGCAAACACTGATGCAACCATCATTACGCAATAAATATAACCCAAGTTCGTCGAAAATAACAAGATCATGCTATTCCTGAGTTTAGATTAGATGTTGATCACAGCATTGACAGCACTTATGCCAGTGATGTCATGTCAAGGCTAGCAGAAGCCGTTATCACTTAGCAGATTGTCAAAGTGACTACTGCTAATATAAAAGAAATGGTTGCGCTGATATGTGTCTTGCAAATGATCTCATATCTACTCCTATGTATGAGAAAACTGGTATACAATTGTATAAACATTACAACATGCCTAAATTAGGCTTTTTGATCACATTATATTTTATATAAATGTGTTGAAAAACATAATTACTCGAGAATATAAAGGTATATTTTTCTGTCATAAACTCTGGTTTTGAGTATAAAAAATATTTTGATCCAAATCATTTGTAAATTAACATTTTTTAAACAAAAAGTCAAACATATTTTATAAAATAATTTTTGTTTAAATGTTGTGTTTTACATTTTTCCATATTTGAATTTGTTCCATATTTAAAAAGTAAAAATGTGAAATTCTATGATTTTATGGTTTATCAATTAAATGAGAACTAATGCTAATAATTCAACTATTTTAAAAACCACAAAAACAGCATTTTTAAGTATTCTCACATGGAACATAATGACGCTGAAAAACTGTATGGTACGAGATGTAAAAAAAATGGGGGAAAAAACATGATACAAATTTACAATACAGTTATTCAGTCTATGCATATGTACATAAAATTAACTTGAATAAAGGATATTGGCATAAAAAAGATATTTTCATTACATATATTTATTCTGATAGTAATACAGTACATATTATAATATGTGATAATTTTTACCATTAATAAAGTAATTTATCAGTTTGGTAGAAATGCAGGAATACTGTTCATATGAAACAAAAGTTAGCATATGCTTCTGAAGAAGATATTTCTTTTAAAATAGACAATAGTCTGGCAAAAAAATATCTCAAAAGCACTCTGCAGAATGTAGGTTTAGTAATCAAGATTACCATTCAATTCAATGAACCAAAATGCATTGTTTCTACAGTTAAGTTCGGCAGGTATAGAATTATGGTTTAGGATGTTTCTTGTGGTATGGACTGTGACCCTTGATTCCCAGTCCATACCATTTTAATTTATGATTTGAATGAAATGAATTTATGATAGGCTCATCACCAACTCTAACTAAACCATCCTAAACAACAATGTGCTTCCTATGCTGTGGCAATTTTACGGGTTAGATCATTGTTATTTCCATGATGACAGTGCCACTTGCCACATTGAGATATAAATTACGGATTGATATGTTTACAATGTTGTGAACTGATTGGATTGGCCTGCCTAGATACCTGGGTTAAATTTTATAAAATACCTCTAATATGAGGTAGATCACCGAATTAAAGGTGCAACAACTGTCCAAATATGTGAAAGAACCTACATGTCATCTTCAAGAGTAAAAATACCACTGTCCATCCTCGGAATACTTGTGGAAAGCATTCCCAAAAGGGTTATGTCTGTAATTGCCTCTGGTGGAGGCTCTACCAACAATTGAAATTATGTTTGTACTTTATCACATTGTTCTCAATACTTATTGGTAAATAGTTTACATACACATGGCTTGTTTCTTCTGTAAACTTTTATGAACTCAACAATTCTACATGCATTCTAGATCTAACTATACTTAACATGATATTTTAATACATTATTAATAATACTCTTTGCTTTCCTGAAATCCCATGACAATACCACTCAAATGTGTAATTATTGTTATTTTAGTTTATTGGCAGAATCTATGACATATTTTTCAAGTTCAATTCCTCAAATAGAACTTTTACTTTTCAACATATCTGGTGATCTTTTCTTCTGTATTTTATCTCGTTTAAATTATTTTCGATATTTTTGGTTGGGTAGCAAAACTAAATATCTTTCCTGGTTGTTATATTGTTAACTGCTATGTTCTGAATGTGATACGAATGACATATTTAACACCTATTTTAATTTTTCCACAGTCCAATTCTTCTTAGAAAATGTACATTCAAAAGTTGGTTAGCCATGAAAAAGTAACAAAGGTAAATTAATTCCATATATCACAATAACTTTGTCTAATTGCTACTAAATTTATAGAAACATCATTTGTTCCATATTTAATAAGACCAAAATAATACAATTAATACAATTTCAAAAATATATACAATCAATTCTATCAAAATTTTTTTAATTTATGAACTAAATCATTAACGATTCTTTTAAAAAAGTAATAAAATGGTTTTAAAATATTATTTACTACTTTCAGGTGCATTTAGACAATGGCAGAGGAAGTTTCTTGGATTTTACAGTTTAAGGAACAAAACAAGAAGTACTTTCTAAAGAATATTTCAACACAATAGAAGTTTTATTTTCATCCATTTTTTTTTTGGGTCATTCAAAACAAAAACGGTTTCTAAAAAATTTAAATAAATTTTATCTTCAAACCTTAAATTTTACAAAAGCTGTTCTATCCTGTATGAAACATACTTACAATAAAATATTTTTTTAATATCAGTGCATAAAACTTATTTATAATAAACCTTATGTATGGAATGAAACAATTGCTACATTTTTTAAAATAAATATATGCAAATACAAATTTAAAAAAATCTCACACAAACTTAAATTTGTTTAAAAAGCTGAAGTACATTCAATGTGTCATAAAAATTTCATCTAATATTAAGGTATATAAGAAAATTACTGAATATTTTTCTTATTCAATACTGTAAATGAATACTAATCGTTTTCATATATAATTGGCATAAAAACACTTCTTCATTAAACAAAATATTTTTTACTAATCAGAGATTAAACATCCATATAATTTTTAAATTAATCATAAAATTTGGTTTCAGTAAAATTAAACAGATCCCAAGTAGCAAAATAGCTCAGCCCAATATAGGCAATCTTGGCCAAGACAACTCCAATAAGGGTGCTTAATTTTCCCTAATACATAACATGCCAAGATAATGCCAATAATGGACTCCAAGTTTTTCACAATATTGAGTATACCAAGATATGTCCATATTAATCCTATAATGGGAACGGAGTTCTCTCCACTAGAAGAAATTGCTAAAATAAGTAATTATTGGATCAATAGTGGATGTTACGTTTTCTCCAATATGCCATAATAAGCCTTTATTGGTCCTATAGTCAAGTTACTACCAATCATGGGTATGATCAGAGTCTACCAAAATATAGCATAGCATAAGTTAAATCAATATGGCTACCTATTATTTTAAGTTATTTAGCTGATTTCTTATTAAGACTTTACTTACTTAGAAATTGGGATTAAAAGCAAAATTTAATCTCGATACATTTTTAAAATTTTTATTATTCTTGAACATTAACTATTTAATTTGTTATCAACAAATCGTTTAATTATATATAAAGGATGATTTCAAAATTTTGCTGTGTTTCTTTTCTTATATTTGTAAGAACAAAGTTTGGTCACTATGAAAATTTGTCATTCACCATGAAATCAAAATAAGTCATATTTTTATGTTTAGATATATTTTTTATATTTCACATGCAATTGTTCTATATATTAACAATGAAACTACTTTAAAATGCAATTTTGTTAGACATGAAGTAACAATAACTTGATTGTACATATATTTATTTACATCGTGTGTGTGTGTGATTCACATACAAATTTCTATTACAAATGCATTTACAAAGTATTCAAAAAGTATTGCTGATTTGTTTCAGAGCACTTTAGAGTTGTCCCTGGAATTTTTTTTTATATTTTCTATAACACAATGACTTATATAGTATTCCTATACTTCATTTTATAATATCTTAATACTAACAGTTTCCATTCCGATTTATTATGCACTCCAGTAAAGTTATGTTTTAGATTTAATTGAAATAAATACTGATGACTTTAAAAATCTCCTCATATGTAAGTTTGTTTTTTCTAATATTCACATTAACAATATGTTTGGTTACCATGAAAATTTCTACTTTTTAAGAAATTATGTAACTTAAGAATATTATTCAAAAAAAGTTTTATTATATTGCAATTAATTTGGCTTCAAAGCACTAGCCTCTGGAATTTAATTTTCTATTTTCTAAATTGCAATTATGTATATATTTTTATATTGTGTTTTTTAATATCTTAATACTTATATAGTTCCATTCTATTTATCAATATACTGCAGTAAAGTTGTATTATTAAATTGAGACTTTCATTCTGGATTTTTCTCTGCAAAAAAATTGTTTAATTAAAGTTCAGTTACTTATTGGTAAATAATGTACTATATATTTTTGTACAATGGATAATATTTTAGAATATAAACAGGAATTGTTTCGTTGGCATTACATTAAAAACAACTTTAAATTTGCAAATTAAGTTTCATTATGTAGATTTAAATTAAACATAACTATTGAAGAAGGTATTTAGCTCTAATAACAATTAACCTACTTAAGCTTATCTTTCAATGCTATACTAAAAATTACTGGAAAAATACTCATTTGTATCGTTAATAAGTTGTTATTTTTTAGCATGTTTTTAAACTGTTGACTTTATTATTTATAACTTTTTAATATTTATTAAGAATTATGCACAGTAAAAATTTTTTTCCGAAGAAGTTAATCCAAATTTAATGTTATTATACACTCATCAATTTATTAACTAGTGAATTTCCATCATATATTTATTCAAAGAGTAGTTTTGTTGCCCTATGATTTATTGAGTTTCATTGCACTTTAGAATGGATGAAATGTGAAAAGATGCAAATAAAAATTAACATTTGAAATATTGCTTGTAATTATTTTAAATTTCCTCTTGCAAAAATATGTGGTGAAAATTAAAATTCAAAGAATTCGGATACCAAGTTAAAAGCAAATATAAAACTATGTAAGCCACAATCAATATACAAGTATTTCTAGCTTGGCAATAATCATGGGATTTTTATTAAAAAATAAAAATGATAAGTTGATTACAATTTGGACAGAAGAGGTAATCAAAAACTGAGAAAATTAAACAACATTCATCTGCTACACTACTTGTTCATTCATTACACACAGAAAAATTAGGTCTAATGATTGATGCTACAGACATCGGAATGGGCGGATGTGTTCAACAAAATACATCTGGCAACTGAGTTTCTTCTCCATGAGCTTCACAGATACACAAAATAGGTACACGATTTATGTTCAGGCATTCTTAGCTGTTTACTCAGCAGTTAAACATATCAGGCACCTTTAAGAAGGATGACATTTCATGATTTATACGGACCATCTACCATTGATGTATTCCTTTCAACAAAGAGTGAAAATCCCTCACCTTGTCAAATGAGATATCTTAACTTTATTAGTCAATTCATAACAGACCTGCAACATTTTTTTAGGATCACAAAACGATGCAGCTAAAGCATTGTCAAAGATTGAAATGATTAATAGGCCAGAATCCATTGCCTACATCCAAATGGCGGCAAGTCAAACAAGTGATGAAGGATAAAAATCTCTCGTAGACTCTAACACAAGTCTACAATTGAAATTGTTACTAATACTTGAAATAGAAATAGAACTGTACTGTGATATCTCTATGGGCAAACCAAGACCTTATGTCCCTGTTTTCAAGGAAAAGTACTTGAAGTAATTCATTCACTAGCTTATGGTGCAAAAACCACAGCAACATCTGTTTCTAAAAATTTTATCTGGCCAATTCTGTAATGAAATTGCAAAAATTGGGCGAGAAGTTGTCAACAGTGCCAAAGATTTAAAGTCTCCTGACATACTTGAGCACACTTAGGTAATTATCTTCCTGTGATTAAATGTTTTGATGAAATACATCTACATATAGTGAGCCCATTACCACCATTAAAGACAATAGATATTGTGTCAGAATGATAGATCGATTAACTAGATGGCCAGAGGCTATTCCTGTTCTAGAAATCTGAGCTGAGAAATTAACGGCACTAGTCTAAACCATTCTAGCATGTGTGTTCCTAGCATGATCGTTAATGAGCGTGGGAGACAACTCAAATGCGCACTTATTGTAGAATTATCCACAATTATAGGATTCAAACGAATACTAACTACTGCATACAATACTAAGTGTAACAGATTTCTTTAAAGATGGCACTGCACATTGAAAGTTGCGATAAATTAAAATGCCAACCAACAGTGAACAAAAATCTTTCAAACTACGTTATTGGGATTAGGATTTTCCATTTTCAGAGAAGAATCCAACTCCACACTAGAGACAGTTTTCCAAACCATCTGTTTTCTAAGTGACTTTCTGCAATCTAACTCAGATAAATAATATTCTTCAGATTTTGCACAAGAACACTCCAACAATATATGAACTGCTTCACTGTCAAGGCACTTTATAGCTCAAATATTTTTTTTTTATCCAAAGCCCAGAACTCCTGTTCACAAATACTTGTGCATTCAGATTTGCTAAGAAAGCAACTATCATACAAAGATCCCTTCGCTGTTGTAAAGAGAGATGAACGTAGTAAAGATAGTAACAACATCATATAAATAAGCACAAATAAAAATAGTAAAGAACGTCATAGTAAAGAACTATAGTTAAGAAAAAAGCATTTCTATCAATCATCTGTAACCATGTTTTACAGATGATGAACCACCTACTCCAGGTTTTAAAGTGATACAGAGTTCCATTTCAAAACCTACTGCAATACAAATAGGTGTAGATATAAGAAAAGTAAGATTCAAGATTGATGATCCACCAGTAACAGACATTCCCAAATCAACAGTGGAGGAACTGTCCTTTTTTCAAGGTTCATTGATAGTGCTCAGTATCCTATAGTGTGGGGAAAAAGTGTCCACTCATAAACTGACTATTATATAAAATTATAATGCTATAAATAATTGTCAGATATTTTTTTAGCATAAATTGTGGCTTAATTCAAAACTTTACAATTTATAACTCAACACACCATTTGCATTCACTTGTTCTATTAATTTATTTGTAATAAGTTTTCTGTTTCATTATTTTGATTGTAAATAAAAGTAATTACAGAAAGTTTTTATGGTCAATCTTTTGTTGATTACGAACATAAAAAAACAATTTGCTTTGAATATAACATTTCTGCATAGCTATTCCAAAAATATATGTATAATGTTAAATAAAAAAACATTATTAAAAAACTGTTTAACTGTCTTCAGGATAGAATTTCACTGCACCTAGGCAACTTTTGTTTAAAAGTAATTTTAAATTCTTCACAAATTTATGCATGAGGTTTTATTCTTATTTATATTGTTTCTTGGGTAAGGAAAAAAGCAATGTATTTGAAAATTTCACACTGAGATGTGAATTAAAACTAAAAAATTCACTAACAATTAGTAATTAACAAACAACTGAAAACTTTTAAGCTTAATACAAATTTTTGATATTGATAGAGAAAGAAAATTTCTTGTAGTTATGTTAAATTTTTCCAGGTAGTGTTCACATACTTGAATTTAATAAACATTAACTACTCTCAATGGATGATTGAAATAAATATTTATAATATCTATGAATATTTTGATTAAATTTAATTTTTAAATAAACAATTTCAAAATTACCAAGTATTTAAGGTATTATATCATATTTAAAAAATTGTATATAATGGATATTTTTAGGGTTTTTAAAGATAATTTAGAGCTTTTAGCTCCTCTCAGTTAATGTATTACAAATCTAATAGTAGCATAAAAAGAATTTTTTTTAATAAAAATAGTTAAAAAAAACTGTTATAGCCAAAATACAGACTAAATGAATTAATACTTAAGTGAGCATTCAATATAAATCACTTCTCTCCTTTTTTTTTCCAACTATTTCATAAAAAGTAAGTTTTTTCTATTTTTTTCACTCTTTGTAAACAACTCATCGATTATATTTGAAGAATTCTAAGCTTATCTATTTATTTATTATATTAACTGTTAAAATTTATTGAATTACTATTCAGGGTAAATAACATGATTTTAAGTGCAACATTCTGATATGTTAACTTTAAGTGTATTAAGTATTAACAAAAAACAAGCATTGACATTTTACTAAATTTACTTTGTTATTTATTACAGTTCAAGGTTTTAAAAATGAAATCATCACAAAATACTTGTTTCTAATTCAAACCCAGTTGCATAACTAGAGGATTTCTTAATGTCCCTCTTTAACAAAATATTTTCAAATCGCTTTAGAGAACAATCATTCCCGTTCCTGCTCTCGTACAGTTAAGACCTGTTTTTCAACTCGCTCCTGACTGGATACGTACGGAAAGTTTCTACTGCGTATTGCGGTTCGATGGCCGCTGCGGGCGATGATGGTGAGGGTCCCCCGTTAGGTGACCAGTCCCTCCCCGATACAATGGATTGCACTACTCGTGGGGAGTACTTGGATGCTTCTTCAAATAACTTTGTTATTCCTTCTAACAGTGTCTTGATTGAAAGTGATTACAACATATGTGTTGCGGTTAATACTCCAATTAATCACGTCACTTCCACAAACAGTGTTTCAAATACCAGTGATTCAGTGTTGTGTGTTACTAACTCAAACCCACGTGTAGTGCTTAACCCTACAATGGATTACGACGAGTCGAAGGGCTCTTTTCAGGATCAGCAATTGCAAAAAGTGATCAGTAATGTGCCTTATTCTTCCAATGATTGTGATATGTTTCTTCGTGAAATAAAGTCATTTGTGCCGAGATTAGACGACTTTTTAGCTATAGACCCGAGTGTTCCAATAACAAAAGTTGAGCGTTGCGATCTACTCCGTGAACTCGCTAAAAATAGTAAGCTTTTGGAAACTTTAGCATCAACGCAAAAGCGTTTGATGGAAAGTATTGAAACCTGGGATGTGAATTACTCCAACAACCCAATATGGATTAATTACAACGGAATATAACAGAAAGCCTTCATCAACAGCCAGCGAATCAGGGGTAAGTACTCCCAATTGGGATACTGCTTAATTTTCAACTGTTCAATACAAGGCGATAATATTGGTAAATCTGTATGCATTAATTATGATACCGAAAATGAATTTGATAACTTATCTCAAAATAATTCTAAGAAACTTAATAAATCTAAAAGTAACAAAAATAGTAAAAAACCATCTAAAGTAACCAAAAATAAAACTACATGGTCTGTTCTTTCTAACAATGTAAAAACTCTATATCCTTATTTAAAAAGTGTTAATACTGATGGAATTAATAACTCATCTGATTCAGATATTTCCACCTGTGTTAATAAAAATACAAATAATAAAATCGTACACTCTAATGGTAATGCCAATGTAAAGGTCAATGATACTACTGCTTCTAATATTTCTAATGATGATATTGTTGGTAAAAATTGTACTGATGTAAATAATGCTTTGTTGTTAAATAATGAAATGTGTATTGATTCTAATGATTATGTATATAATGATGTTTCTCAAAATGTTGTAAATGTACCTGAAACCAATACTGTTGTAAATTATGAATTTCCCACAAATAATGTTATGTTACACTATTCCCAAACCCCCTCAACTAGTACTGCCCATAATCCTTATAACACCCCCACAAAGAACAAAAGAGCCCTTACTAATAGTGATGAGGAAGGCTTTTGCAGACCAAAAAAAAAACTGCTAGTGTTAAAATTATCCATATGGAACAACAAACTAGCACCTCTAATAAATTTTC
Organism: Latrodectus geometricus; assembly: GCA_026290005.1. Classification (NCBI taxonomy): domain Eukaryota; kingdom Metazoa; phylum Arthropoda; class Arachnida; order Araneae; family Theridiidae; genus Latrodectus; species Latrodectus geometricus. The sequence continues at coordinate 16,764 of JAPDSC010079775.1, forward strand.
TGCTTTAAATAACATTCCAAACCAAAATAATGAAAATGCAGCTGAAAGTATGCTAAGCAATATAAACGTCACTCAAAAAAACATAATTCCACCGATTCTTATTAAATTTTTAAGCAATTATAATGAACTTCTATATCAACTTAAACAAGGATTTGATAAAAATATGATAGCTAAAGTCTCAGAAGAATATTTGAAAGTAACACCATCGTCTCCAGATGCGCATAGGCGAGTAACTAAATATTTAATGAAAAAGGAAATTGAGTGCTTGGTTATTAAACACAGAGCAGAAAAGCCAATCAAGGTAGTGTTTAAAGGCCTACCTCATACCACGGACACTAACCTAATCTCTGAAGAATTAACACACAAAGGTTTTGATGTAGCATCGGTCGTAGTTATGAAAAGACACAGAGTTAAGGAGCCTATCCCATGCTTCCTCATCACACTTAATTCTAACGAAATAGCTCAAAACATTTTTGAAACAAAAGAAATAATGAATCTCATCATAAAAGTGGAGAGATATATTAACAACAGACCGATACAATGTTACAATAGCCAGAGATATGGCCACAGCTCTACGGTGTGTCGTCTTAAACCTAACTGTGTTAAATGTGGAAATAAACACACGTCCAGAGATTGTCCACACAAAAGACTTGAGAAGCCTAAATGTTGCAACTGTGGCAACAATCACACAGATTCTTACGCGGGTTGCCCGGTCAATCCATTAAACAAAAACAAAAAAGTTGCCCTCCCTACTATCCCCACTGCTAACATACAGAGTAAAGACTTAACTTTTGCCCAGGCAGCTGCCCAAAAAGTAGCACTCCAGCAACAACCCCCCCCAACCCACAAACCCCCTTCAGGATATCAACCAATTTGAAAATGTACAATCAATTATGAAATTATTTAAGGAAATCAATATAATTTTTAAAGCTTATCCAGCACTTCTGCAATCTGTCCCCCTCTTAGAAAAAGCTGTCCTCCCGACTGATAAACTCAACATTCTTCTGAAAGCACTTAGTAATACAGATAGTACTAATAGTAATTAATGTTATGGGCGATAAAAAATTATGATATGGAATGCGAGCGGCATACTCAAAAAATATTGTGAATTGAAAACTTTGTAATAAAAAAAAAATCCAGACATTATCATGTTACAAGAAACCCATCTTACTAGTGGAAACCCTCTTAAACTTCCAAATTATAATGTATACAGGAATGATAGAGCACTAGCCTAGGGAGGGACAGCAATTCTAATTAAATCAAGAATTAGTCATTCGCATGTCCCCACACCAAATTTAAATTTCACTGAAGCCACAATAGTTAAACTGCATTTCTCAAATTCAGGAGACATCACCCTTGTGTCACTTTATGTTCCCCCTACCAAAAGCTCACTACTCGCCACAGATACAGAAAATCTAGCTGCTATCAGCCACAAAATTATACTAGCAGGCAATTTAAACGCCAAGCACCACAGTTGGGGTTTTAACTACAACAATCACTCTGGACTTGTGTTTAACTCCCTCATTTCCAACACAGATTTTATAATTTCAAGACCTGACAAACCCACTCACTATGGCTGTACTCACGGGAATTTTATTGACCTCATGCTCTCCAGGGGTGTTCTACCTCCCATGAAGTTGACTACACTGGAGGAGTTACCATCTGATCACTACCCAGTACTTCTCTACTCGGATTACCAACACAACAACATAGTGAAGGGCTGACCACCTGCCATATTTGGAACAAATTTAGAAGCAAAATTAATGAACTTATTCCAACAGAAGCTTTTAAAATAGCTGTTACCCCCAATCAAATTGAAGAAAAAGTGAGTAACATTACAAACATAATTAATTCAGCACTTGAGTTTAGTAAATTCACCAAACACAACATCAATATTGATATCCTACACGACATAATTACCACTAAAATTAAAGAAAGAAACAGGCCTACAAAACAGTTTAATAGAACCAAATCTCCCATCATTAAAAACAAAATTAATGCTTTAAAACGTGAAATTAAATATGAAATAACAACCCATACCCAAAAAACCTAGAACTTCTACCTATCCAACCTTAATGCGGAGGATGGCTCCTTCTGGAGAGCAGTCAATAATAGAAAAATTGATACGAGGTTCTCCCACCACTTATAGATGGCACAACTGTAGCCACTACAAATAATGAAAAAGCGGAATGTCTTGGCAATTCGTTTGAAACCCAATTCAAGACTAATGACATTCCCAACCCAACTATTGAGCAGCTCATTCAAAGTGAGGTTTCCAATGTCTTGCAAAATAACAACTTACCTCAACAACAACTGAAAGAAATTGCCGCCTCTGATGTTGAGGAGATTATCCTAAACTTAAAAACTAAAAAGAGTCCGGGCCATGACAGAATTAACAACAGAATGATAAAACAAATCCCGGTCAGGGCCATCTGCTATTTAACATCCATTATCAATAGTATTATTAAAATCGGATATTTTCCTTCAGCTTGGAAAAAGGCAATCATCATTCCAATTCATAAGCAAGGAAAAAATAAATCTCATCCCACTAGCTACAGACCTATATCCCTTCTTCCCACGTTGGCCAAAATTACAGAGAAAATCATTCTTACTATCCTATTAGAATATGATCATAACCACAGAATTACTATTCCACAACAATTTGGATTTAGGAGAAACCTCTCCACTACACATCAGCTCCTTAGAGGAGTCGAGAAAATTTCTGAAGGAATTTCTCAAAAAAAATCCACTGGCGGAATCTTTCTCGATATTGAGAAAGCTTTTGACAGAGTATGGCACTATGGCTTAATTTTCAAACTTATAAAATATAAATTTCCGTTTCCAATGATTAAACTAATAAATAACTACCTCTCCAACAGAAGATTTGCTGTCAAGCTTAATAATACCATGGCCAATGATAAGCCCATTTATGCAGGCGTCCCACAGGGATCACTGCTGGGCCCATTTCTTTTTAATATATATATTAATGACATCCCACAACATAAAAACACCATGCTCTGTCTTTTTGCCAACGACACGGCAATTCTTTGTACCAGCTCAAGCCATTTGAAAATTCATTCAAATCTCACTAAACACCTAACGGTCATAGAAGAATGGCTAAAGGTCTGGAAAATTAAAATCAAATCTCAAGCGGTTCTCTTTACAAGGAAGAGAACGCATTGCCCACAGATCAATTTAGGTGGATACAATATCCCCTGGACCAATAAGGTTGATTACTTGGGCCTCACGATAGACTCCAAATTAACGTGGAAACATCACATCAATAAAATCAAAAATAAATGCATCGCGGGAAGAAAATCTCTTCACCCACTTATGGCATACAGCTCAAAACTTTCACTACCCAATAAATTATTAATCTATAAAGCCTACTTGAGACCAATTATCACATATGCAGCACTAATTTGGGGCGGGGCTGCAGAAACTAATCTTAAAATACTGGAAGCTCAACAAAGCAAATTGCTCGGACTAATCACACAATCCATTTACTACATTAGGAATGAACAAATTAGAAAAAACCTTGGCATACTAACGCTAGTTAAGTATATAAAATATCAATCATTTAGATTTTATGACAAACTTTACCAAATTTCTAATACGGAAATCCAAAAAATTGATAAATACAATCCATATCAATTAATTAATTTTCATAGGCCAAGAGCTGTACTGAGGCTTAAACAACAAAGAAATCTTTCGATCCACTTCCCTAAATGTCCAATGGGAATGAAAAAATCAAAATGAGTAAACATTTCATAATCTGAAATAATTGCTGCCAGCAACAACTCCACAAATTCTTCTCTCGAGTTTCGGAATGCTTACAAACAAACCTTGTAATTGGACATGATCGTGCCTTTTTTTTTATAACAGGAGTGGTATACTTACTTAGTCCCTCACTTATTACATTCCTTTTACTACTGTCATAATCTTTTTCTTAATCACACACTTTGTAGATAGTTATTTCTCCTTCTTAACTTCTATATATATTTATATAAAAAAAATGTTGTTATATATGTGTATATATATGTTTTTTTTGGAAATATATAATTTATATGTGTATAATTAATAAAATTTATTTAGAAAATCTCAAACAAATAAATTTGATTGTTTTATCATGTATAACTGTTTTAATCAAGAATTTTGTTTTCTTAATGTTTAGATGTAAATAACTGTATTCGTATAAATATTTTGTTTCTGTAAATTATTCTTTTCGTTTAAATATATTAATCAAGAAATTGAATCTTTCTAATTTTTTTATTACAAATATTCATTGCCATGTATTGTACAGTCCCTTGGGAGTACTTACTATTCCTTGAGTTAAAATTATTGTATAATATTTATTTGTGTGTGCTAGAACTGTCTATTTGTTATGCAGATTAATTTTAGGCTCCAATCAATTTCACTATAAAACCAAGGTAAATGGCCCAGTGGCTACAAACCTACCAAACCTTAGACCTACTTCTCTCTTTAGAGAACAAAAAACTATACTACAGATTCAAGGATATAGTAAGTGAATTTCAAATTTTTGATGAATTATTGTTCTTGGTTTAAATATACACACTTATTCCACGTTAATCAATATTTTGCTTCAGTAATAATGGAGATTATAATTTGTAAGTAAACTCATTTCTTTAAAATTTTTTAAAAAAGTAAAAAAAGACAAAAAAGATTAGAGTTTTGCAAGCATTCAAAATATATATTACATTTATCTATAAAACTATAATCCTCACTCTAAAATATACAAGTATTGAAACGTCTTGAAAAATGAATTCCAAACTTAATTTTATTTTCTCATGAAATTCAAAAACTATAATCATAAAATAAATCTAATTACTTTCATAAACATTCAATTTCACAAAAAAGCTCAACTTTTTAACTGTGCCCTCATGGAAAAAGAAACACTCTCAAAAAAAAAAAAAACTTAGAATTGTAATTATATGGACATGAATGGCTTGTGTTTTTGTTATTATTGCTGCTTTGACAAATTTCAAAATATATATTTACCTAATATTACCTTTTATCAATACTTATTAACCCTAATCGATCATTCAAATTATTTTAAGTAGACTCAAACTAAAGTAAAGGAGGACAGTAACAAATTTTGAAATCAAAGAAATTAATCAAGAGTGAGAAATGTAATTGATTTGATGAAATTCTTGCTGATATCCTGTTATTATATCTTGAGTATAGAAAGTAGAGACAGTAAAAACTAATTTTTAACTCCATTTTGCAGTTTATAGCAATAAAAATCAAAAAAAAAAATGAAACTAAAAATTAACAAAGATAATAATAAGCTATAATGAAAAATAATAAATGTCTAAGGAAACTTAAATCTCAAAAACTTATTCACTATTTTCCAAAAAATATAAATTTAGAAGCTTCAAGAACAAGGCAAAGGAAACTTCGAATTTTGTTATTTATATCAATTTTCATGAATTTCCGAAACAGAAAAAGTTGTACAAACCCTCAGAAGTATTTTGTTTCAAGGAAGGTCTATATATAATTGGTTGGTTTTTATGGTGCAAGATCAAAAAAGGACAAGCTGCGCCAAAATTAAATTTTAAAGAAAACCTTGTACAATACCCAAACTTAAGATTAAAAGGTTAAAATACAAAAATAAAGACATATATTTTCATTAAAATCTAAATAAGTATGAATAATAGAATGAAAATTAACAAAATTGAAATTAGAAAAATTAAATAAAATTAATGAAACCAATTACCCTCAAGAAGGCAAAAAGGTTTCTGTGTGGAGGCTCCCCCACTAAATCATAGATAGTTAAAATGTCTGTATAAAAAATTTAAAAAGGTAAACGTTTTAAAATAAGGGCATGAAATTAAAATATGCAATACAATATATGATTCATCACACGTTTCATGCCATGGACTTAATTCACTTAGAAATAGATGTTTGTGTGTGAAACGTGGATGTCTGATACGAAGGCGAGTTAAATTAACATCTGCTCTTCGAACAGTAAAACTCATGATGGGATGACATACTGAAAACTGACACATAGTTTATTGGAAACCTGCATATTCCATAACTCCTGCCAGAGAAAATAAACAAATTTTTTTAGCAACCTCTCTCACATCTATAACAGGGACAGATGGATGAAGTACAGCTGATGCAGATTTAGCAGCTGCATCAGCCTTATTATTGCCCTCAAGACCTACGAGACTAGGGATATAACAGAATTTGATATCATACACCTAAGGGAATCAATTGTTTGGAAAATTTTGGACACAACAGGATGACATATGTTCGAATTTCTAAATGCTTCTATAACACTCAAACTGTCAGTATATACATAAATTTTATGGTACATACCAGGGATGGCCAAACTTTTAGGATCCGTGGTCTACTCCACATTTAAAATATCCAAGGCGGTCTACTAATGTCAGAAATAATGTATATATTTATTTTCGGTAACAGAAAAAATGGTATATTCTTTAATTATTCTAAGAAAAAAAAATCTTAGTATTTACAAAAAAAATTTACTGACGAAAATAATAAAAGTATTCCTATACATAAATTTTGACCATCCAATTCACTTTGTCTAGATGAAATTTGACACTGTAACTCTGCGACAAGTTTATCATATTGTGGCTGGCTCATACAAGCTTATTGCAATGCGTTAACACAAAATTATATGTTCATCTGTTAAACGCGACCGATGTTTAGTTTTCATAGTGTTCATGGTTGAAAAAGTGGACTCTAAAAGATATGTCGATCCAAAGTAAGATTTCAAATACAAAATCAATTTGTAAATATTTGGAAACATTTCCAGAGAAATTAATTTCAAAATATCAGTATCGTTAAATATGCTCTGGATTTAAAAAATATATCACATCTTAATTTAATAATTTCTTCCTCGACCGCGACTGAAGTGGTATCTATTAAATGTCCCATTGTTTCAGATACTCCATCAATGATGACATTTTCATAAAATGGAAATATCATAAAATTGAGTATTTCTTCCAACCTAAATAAGTTAGTGAATCTTCTTTCAAATTCTTCAAACAAAACATCTAAGTATTCAGCGAAATCTTCAAAGTCTCGGTTTGGATTATGGATGCACTCTTCCTACATGTTTTTGAAGTTTCTCAATTCATGTTTTCTTAATTGCGACGCATACCTTTTTATTGTTTCTTTGAAAGTTTCAATCGCACTCATCATGTCTGTTAAACATTTATTCTTTCATTGTAGATTTAGGTTTAAGTGGTTAAGTTTTATAGTGATATCGCAGAGAAAAGCGAGTTCCATGAACCATTTCTCATTTTCCAATTCAGTAATGTGCTCTCCTTTTATTTGTAGAAAAATTTTTATATCTGGTATTAGAATACAAAATCTTTTTAAAAAAGCACCACGGCTTAGCCACCTCACGTCTGTGCTCAATAAGAGATCTCCATACTCTGATTCAGTTTCTTCCAAAAGCGCCCGAAATTGTCGTCTCTGAAGACTTCTTGAACGAATTGAATTGATGATTTTGAAAGCAATTTGCATTATATCATTAGACTTTGGTGTTCTTGAACACAATACCTGTTGATGGTTAATGCAATGATAGCTGGTAAAACTGGGAATTTCCTCATCATTATTGCATAAGGCAATAAAACCAGTTCCCTTCCAGACCTTTAATGGAGCTCCATCTGTTGTAATAGAGACCAATTTATATATTGGAAATTCTGTCTTATCAATAAAGTTTTTAAATGAATTGTAGATATCTTGTCCCTTCGTTTTTCCTTTTAATGAAATTATAGTTAATAATTCTGCTTTTGAAGTCATATCTATGAAAACCATTTTCACAAAAAAGCGCAACTGTGCAATGTCACTAATATCTGTGGATTCATCAAATTGAAGTGATAGGAACTTACAAGCTTTTAAATCGTCATTTAATAAATTTTCCAAATTATTATTTATAGCTTCAGTCCGTCGCATCATAGTGTTATGCGACAAAGAAAGAATATTTATTGGCGATATTATTTCAGATTTGTTTTTAAAATCATGAAAAAGCACTCATCCCGCTTTAATTAAAGTTTCTTTTATCAATTCTTCATCTTCGAATGGTTTTTTTTCGCTTTATCAGAACTTCTGTAATTTTAAACGATGCCAATGTTACTGCTTTAGATTTGGTGCCTGGTTTCGTAAATACCTGGTGCCTGGTTTTATAAATAAATTTTAAAATCAATTTAGAAATATTTTCTAAAGTTTGATTCAAATGTAAAAGTAATTAAAAATACAGAAAATGTACAAAAATTGAGAAATATTTAAAAAGAAATAAAAAGCGACAAAAATAGATGAAAGATACTAACTCAAGGATGTGTCAAGGAATAAAATGTGTTCTTTCTATTTCAATTGGCTCATATTTATCATAAACATTCATTTAAAAATAAAGCAAATTATGCACATTTTTAATACTGTAACTTAACTCACAAAAGAAAAAAATTAAATAGTTTGAGAAGATAGACCCATAAAACATAAATGTCCAAATAATTTCATAATTTTGCAACTGACACATAACAAAATTTAAATCATTTAGACACTCATAAATCACTTACTCAACTTTAAAAAATCGTAGAATAATTATTCACAATACATGAATGTTTTACCAATCTTTTTATGGCGAATTTTTTAGCAGTCTAAAATGTCAAGAATACGGAGAAAATAATGGCTGCTTGCTTCTATTATTTTACCGCACAAGTAATTAATTTTTTAGAAGCGAAATTTATCTTTATTTGGTAATTGCACAATTAGTTAATGCAATCATTGTAATAATATATATGCTATGAAAATAAATCAAAAGACTTTAAATGAGTAAAAATGCAAATTTTATAATACTTTATTGATTTTCCAGATCTATGTAGATGAAATACTTTTGTTTTAAAAATTTAAAATCAAACTGATGGCAGTATATTTCAAGTTTTTAAGTAACAGTGAGTTTCTTGGAAAATTCCATACTGTTTTCTTAAATATTATTTGAATGTAAATTATTAAAAATGGAAATAAAGGAGTTAATTAAAAATAAAACAATATTTAGAACACAAGCAATAAAAACTAAAAAAACACATGAAACATGCTCACTTCAGATGAAGACTCTCTATCTGTTGTATCAGAAGAATTACATTCATCTTTATCCTGTTTATAATAAAGCAGAATATTAATACTCATAATTCTTTAAAAATTTTTTAAAAAAAAGGAACTGGACATTTTTGGACATAAATTAATGAGGGGTTTTCAGATATGTTATTATAACGAATATGTTATTTGGATAAAAATAAATACCAAATTGCAACCATGGTTTTTACAAAATTATAAGACTTGTTCACAAAACACGAAACTTTTCTCGATAAAATTGGAAAATATTATAACAAACTCAACTTGGATTATGTTAATTTTTGGTTTATTTTTTAAGCAGAGATTAAAATGTCAACTAAATTGTGAAAAAGGTTGTTAAATAATTTACTGGACAAGTTGTAAGCTTACTTTTTTGGAAATAAATTAATTTTTGGTATACCACTGTTTCTTTGAACTGTTTCTAAAATTGCAAAAATAGGCAGCATCCATAATGATGGTAAATTTTTTATATTTTAACATAAAATCAAAATTTCTTAAAGCAAGAAAAATACAATTATTATGATGTACATCAGATTTACCAGATCACATTAACGTAATTTTTGTTCTTGAAAAGTAAAATTAAATGGAAGACCAGAATATTTTAAGTTCTAAATATACACAGTTAGTTTTGTGGAAAATTTAAAACTGTTTTTTTACACATGATTTAAATGTTTGTAAGTAAAAATTCTGTGTTATAATAAAAATAAAGTAAATATTTAGTACAAAGAAATATAATAAAATGAAAATATATGAAAAATACTTACTTGCGTACAATTGTGTGCACCGTTCAAGTCAGATAACAATTCTTTATCACTTATCTATTTGGATTAAAGCAAAATATTTATATTTTTATTCATAATTGATTAAATTCATAAAGAAAAAAATTGGATATTTTTGAAAATAAATTGAGGAAGTATTTTCTTAAGAAACTTAATAATTTGGCAACAAATAAAGCAAAAATTCAATCATTTAGATTATCAATTATTGATCAATGATTCTGACAAAATTTTAGAATCATTCACAAAACATTTTTCAATAAAAATGGAAAATATTAAATCAATAAACATTACTTATAGAACTAAGAGGTCTTTATTATATTTTTGAGTTTTGAAAAAACGGATTTAAAAAACCATTTATGCATTGAAAAATATATTTAATTAAATGCAAATTCTTATAAAACCCTTATTAGCATTTTCATCAAAATACAAACTGAGAAAAGTAAAAAAACTTTGCATTTTATTTTTTTATTCAAAATATAATAAAATATGCAACGAAAATTATATCACTGAATAATAAATTAAGTTTTCAGAAAAATATTAAATAAATGAATGCATATGTGTGCAAATTTCGATTTAAAATTTTATAGTTTTTAAGGTCACCCTGGAGCTTAACTTCCATTAATGTCAAGAGTATGGAAAGATAGTGTGAAGCAAGCATTTCAGAAATGGAAGGTCATATCTTAGGAATGCCTGCTTATTATTCTTTCTCTTGAAAATCATGTAGAATGATACTGTAAGTTCAATAAATAAGCTCAATTAAATACTGTATGAATTGTATTCATTTCTGTGAAATACAAAATGTCAAATATATTAATATAAATATTATATAAAAATTTTATATAATAAATTTCCTATAATATATATAAATTTTATATAAAACAATATAAGATTTTAGAAATGACAACATTTTTCCTCATGAAATTCTTTTGAATAAGAGATTCAATCTAAAAGACAAAACAATACACATACCTAAATACACTGCTGGCCACCATAGATGTCACACCCTAAAGGAAGCATGCAAATAACTTGAAATTTATGACATACATTAACACACATGAGATATGCAAATGATTCAAATTTCAGCGCAGAAGCTTCAAAGCGCTATTTAAGGCTTGGAGAATTCAAGATCAACAAATTTTTTCCTGACGTTTAAAAAAAAAAATCAATTATGACTCATAGAAAAAAGCGATCATTTTTTAATCAAATATCTGAGTTCGACAGAGGAAGGACAGTAGTCTACCGAGATTGTGGATTATCTTTCAGGGAAATCCGTAGTCGTGTTGCTTGAAACCAAACAACTGTAATGCAGACATATAATCGTTGGATGCAGGAGGATATAACGGACTGACTAGTTCCATCGCATCCATCTCAGGGCACCACTTCACGTGATGACAGGAAAATTGTGTACATGGTAGTGACGGATCGCTCACTCACGTCACAAACCATAGCACAGCACATTCAGTCTGTAATGCACCATCCAGTGTCCGCGTGTACCATACCATGCAGCTTACAGCATAGTGGTCTGTCCGGAATACATCCATTGCTTCAGCTACCCTTCGCGCAGATGCCTCTGTCGCTAATGGTGCGGTGAAAGAAGGATGTGGAGTGCAAAATGGAATGAAATTGTCTTTACTGTCCAGTCACACTTCTGTCTGCATCTCCACGATGGTCGCATTTGAATCTGGAAACACTGTTGAGTGAGGATGCGGAACAGCTGTGTTATGCACCACCACACTGGTTCCTGCATGGGGTATTATGGTATAGGGCTAGATAGGATATTACTTTTGCACTCCTCTAGTTGCATTGCTAGTACTTTAAGCATTCAGTGCTACCTCTATGAGGTGTTGGAGCCAGTTGTCCTTCCCTTCCTTACCTCCAGGGCTTGCCAGACATATTTCAACAGGACATTGTGTGACCACACATGGCATGCATAGTCCAAGAGTTATTTGTCAATCGCCAAATTGAATTGTTTCCCTGGCCAGCTCGCTCCCTGGATCTTTCCCAGATAGAAAACATGGGGTCTATGAATGCTCAACAACTGACCCGGATTATATCTCCAGCTTCCACATGAGATTAACTTTGGTAATATGTGGTAACTGCTTAGTTTGCCTTAACCCAAGAACACATCCAAAGTCTCTTTGAATCAATGCATAGGCATGTGGCAGCGGTGATTTCCAATAATATACTGATTTTGGCAGGAACCACACTTCACGGAAATCTATAAATTTAAGCATTTGATTCTTGGTCAACATGTTATCAACAAAATAAATTTTGTTGTGATAACTCTTGTCTTTCTTGGTGTTGCAATTTTTGTGGCAAGCAGTGTAATAAGTGGTTTCATTGCATATCCATCTCCTTTTTTCAATATTTATAACATTTAATAATCTTTTGTTTTTTTTAACTTCAACTATATCAGCAATTTTTATCTGCTCGTTGAAGAAATTCTCAGTCACAAGAAAGCCCAGAACTTCCCACTGTTTGAAGTTTTAGATCAATGTAGAATTTTTTTTTTATAAATGTTTATTGATTTTTAGCTTCTTTAAAATATTATAATTTTACACATCTAAAGAATATACATATCTTAGAATGCATAATAAAAGTATGAATGAAAATGAAAACAGTTTTAAAATTATGTAACATTTCTTAAATAATAAGTTTCTAGAAAAATATATAAAATTTTACCTCATGATTTACGTGGATTATTGGTAAACTTCTTCTAGCCTAATGTGAACAGAATAAAGAAAAATAAATAGCATGCTAAAATATTAATAAAAATAAATTCTATTGAAACTAAATTTATCTTACCAGATAAAGAGCCATTTTGCACGTGCACACACAACCCTAGAATCCATGAAAAAGGAAGGGAAAGTTTTTATTCAAAATCTGAATGTGAATAATATAAACTCATTAAACATACAAACAGTCTATTCACAATCAATATTTTTTCACTACATCAAAATATTTTTATTTACCATTACATTACATCACTCATGTTATTTCTATAACTTGTCCAACAAACATAGTTTTATTAAAGATATAATTTTTTAATGTTTCCACAACACAAAATTACGAATATTTTTGTCAATACAATTCAGTCAGACAATTTAGCTTTTATTTATCAACACATTTTTTTCAAAAAATTAAACTTTTATTAAGTAAAATAAGCAGTAACATTTGCAGTGTTTAAACTAAATGAATAATTTTACAAAAAATACTGTGTTACTACCTCAAAATATTAAAATGCATACAATTATAAGTACTCGGGTAATGCAAATGAGATAAAATGTATAAAATACTTGAACTTTATTCAAAATATAATAATAACATTAAAAATCAACACTTAATTCAGCTAATTTTATAAAAATTTCGATAAAATCCAAGATTATCTACAACTGATAAAAAATTACTCTTTTAATGGAGACTACTTCTTAAAAATCAATTTATAATAAATCCATTCAGTTTAATTGCCCAAAATGTTTAAAAAACTTTCGATATTTAAAGACAATTCAAATGCAAAAATGTGTACAATAACTCTATGTAAAATGAATCAGTATAAATTTTTTCTGTTTTGCACAAAACCGGAGAGAAAGTTTGACTTTGAAAAATCTACTTAAATTTATTTAAGTAAATGCAAAAGCAGCAAATATATGAAAGCAATGAAAAAACATTTATGTCATAAATAAACTTGCATTTCCAATAATTCCGTAAGCAAAATCTTTCAAAATTTATATGTATTTAAAAAATTTAATTTTCTTATTAGTAAATTATGATTCTGCAAATAAAGATAAAAACTGTATAATTTTTCTTTTTAATAAAAATGAATTAAACAACATAGTTTGTTTAATTTCGTTAAATTTCAATTACACATAAGTGTTAAAAAATAATGACATCAGAAAAAACTTTAGTTCAGAAATGTGAATTTAATTTTTATGATATAAAAAAGAACATGTAACTATTATTTACTTATTCAATACCCATATCCTAAGTCACAAAGAAAGCCAATGATATTATACTTAATTGAATGACACCTGTTACTTTCATTGCTAGAAATAACTACTAACTTCTGTTAATTGACAACATGGTTAATTTCAAAATTCCAATAAATATTAAGTTTTTTAGTAATGGTTAATAAAAAAAGTTATTTATAATTTATTATTTTCAAGTTTATAAGTAAAGTTAATTATAAAATAAGGTTTCAATATCTATTTTGTGGCACACCACAGTAAAGTATTAAGTAATTTGTCAACGCTATTGTACATACTAACTATAAAATAAGCAATTTTTATTCAAATTTCTTTATAAATATAATATTTATTTGTAACCTAAGTAATTTTTCATTTCATCAATATATTCATAATACATGGAAATTCATTTTGATGTGTACAATGTTTTTAATAATTATTTTATTAACATTTAATTCTACTTTAGCTTTCAATGAATGCTGAAATTGTGTTTGAAGGCTTTTTTAATAGCTGAATTAAAATATTTCTAGCTAAAATAAGAATACAGAATAACAAATATCTTACTCAAATAAAAAAACAATTGAATATAAATTGCTTTTTAAAAATTATTATTATAAATATTTTTTAAAGACCTTGCACATAGAAATAGAAATATACTTCCAATACAGAGTTGGTATTACTAGAGTATACATTTCTTTTTCTTTTGACATTATCCTGTTAAAACTGAATTTACTACAAATGATAATGAAACATAAAATGTTAGTCATATTTTACATGTTGCTTTTAAAAATTATACATACAATCACATTTATTTGTTAAATTTTGGATGTCATTTTAATAGACTTATATGCAATGTTCAATTAAATGCTAGTATAAAAATAAATGTGCATTACATGTCACTGAAATATATCATGAAATTTAATGAATTCATTAATACTTTTTCATATCATTACTTGATATAATGTAACATTAAATAAATTTTACACATTAATATAGAAATAGTAAAACTGAAGAGCATTTTAATAAAGTAGATTTTATGACAATGTTTCAAAACAAAATTATTATAACTATTTTTTTTTTTTTTTGGATGAAGAAATTGAGAAAAAGAATTATTTTTAAAGTAAGTAATGAAATAATAATGGAAAAAAAATAAAAGTAATGAATAAGAAAAATGAGAATTATATACTTTCAATTATTTAAACAACTAAACAGATATTTTGTGTTGACACAGTTGTCTTTAATTAATGTAACTATTATTCTATACAAAATCCATCTTAACTTCAATATGTATAACAGATATAATAATATAATTACATTTGTTGGAAATTTCATTCCAGTGATTAAAGTCTTAAAATTCTCTTGAAAACTCTGTTTTGGATTTTTTGGCACTTTATCAAAAGGATCATCTTTATCTATCTTGAATGTCCTGAGTACTTTATGAGGGCCTAAATAGTCAAAATCTTTTGTAGGTGGCTCTGGTTCCTAAAGAATTTAAAAACAATTTAATTCAATTTCAGACCATTTTATACTCTGTAAAATTAAATAAAAATTCTCTCATAATACGAGGGTAACTCTGAAATTTTTGAGACGCACACAGACGAGAATTTACAAAATAAAAATTACGGTTTAATTTTAAAATACAAAGTATTTTAACAGAGAAGATGATTTTTTACTGACTTACTTCAACTTGTTCAGCATAGAATAAATTTTAAACAGAAGAGAAAATGGAGTTAACGCGAGAACATTTTCATGCTTTGATTTTCTACTATTTTAAAGCAGGATTAAATCTTAACATTGGATCCACAGCCATACTCCAAATCACTCATGAAGACTTACATATGAAAAAAGTAGTTTGCCGTTGGGTTCCACATAATCTAACTGAGTACCAAAAAGAGAAGCGTATCATAATCAGTAAAGAAACTCTTAAATTGCTAATGATTGTCACTGCATCATTTCTAAAATTATAACAGGTGATGAAACGTACAGACTGTTTTTTGACATTCCAACATGTCAAGAAAGCAAAGTATGAGTCTTTGAAGATGATCCTACGCCGACAATGGTGAAAAATCATTGCGCACTGAAAAAAGTGATGTATGCCGTTTTCTTCAGAAGTACGGGATTGGTCAAAGCTATCAAGTTGGAAGGACAGAAGACAGTAACAACAAACTGGTATTACCACTAAATGTTTTCCAGAAATTCTACAAGAACTGAATGTTAGGGGACTAATGCTTCATCATGATAATGCACCTTCACATACAGCCAGATTAACAGTTGAGTTTCTTAAACAAACAAATTAAAGTAATCGAACATAGGCCATATTCACCTGATCTAGCTATGTGCGACCATTGGTTATTCTTTAATCTAAAAAAGAACTTATGTGGATGTCATTTTCATTCAGAAGAAGAAATTGATGTGGCTAAAAATGCATTTTTTTATCTATTAAAAGAAATGAATGGCTTGAGGCATTTACTTAGTGGAAAATTTGTCTATCATTGATGCTGGAGGAGGCTACTTTGAACAAACCTAAAATTTTGTAAGTATAACTTTAAAAACCTAGTTGTATCTCAAAAATTTCAGAGTGACCCTCGTATAAATAGTGTCAGCTCAATGATATTTATTGAAATGAGAAATATTTAAAATGTTTTGTGTATGGCAACATTAAATTTTCAGAATACAATATAAATTTTCAACAATTGATGGAGATGTTCTAAGCTTTTTATTTTTTGTACCATTTATAAAATGAAATGTTTAATTGAATGAAAATGAAAACTTCAGTTAAAGTTTTATAAAATTACATCATTAAATTTATACAAAATATTGAAATTCAAAATATTTTACAGAAGAACAATAATTATTAAAACACAATATACTATTTTTATTAAATTTATTTACTTATTTAAGATAAGTAAAATCAGCAATTCAATTCGCAAAATAAAATTGAGTACACTTCTAATTGAAAAGCTTTGCTAATTATTTTTTAACATAACACTTTTCATTTCAACATTAAGTACACTTCTAATTAATGTTGAAATGAAAAGTGTTATGTTAAAAAATAATTAGCAAAGCTTTTATTAATACTCTATTTCTAAATACTTTAAATTTTATCAGAGTACCACAATACTCTGTATTAAGCCCAACAATTTTTGCTTTATTTCCGGTTGGTGTAGAGAAATTCACATCTAGGGAAAATAGCACATCAGCATTTTTTGCAGATTTTATTGCCCTGTGGGGTTTAGATGCCAATATTGACTTTGTGGAAAAAACTCTTAACCAGTTTCTTTCAAACATTGGTGCTTTTACAGCTGACCACAAGCAATCTTTTAGTGCTCCCAAATTTGGGACCATCTTTTTTACTACTAATAGACATTTGTATAGATATCAACCTCAATTTAATGGTCTTGCCCTGACTTGAGGAAAAAAATCCCAGGTAGCTTGGTTTTGTTGTTCATTTAAATTTCACTTGTAAATTGTATCTGGATAACTTGATGGAGAGGGACAGAAAGAGACTCAATATTCTGAAGTATTTATCAGCACATGATTGGGGTGCTGATGCATCCACTATAATAAATCCTTGAAATAAATCCCCTATCATGTCAATATTCATGGAAATGAGAGGGTAGATATTCTTGATAAAAGCTGTGCTACTAGTCCTTCTTTAACTGATGCTGCTCTCAAATACACTGAAATGCATTCTATTCGAAAACCTGGGCCATCTGGAGCAATACCCCTGCTCATGATTAATACTCTGGTGATGGTGCTAGCAATTCCATTGCATTCAAGGATTTAGAGCTGACCAAACATATTCCAGGTTTGCTAGAGGCCATCATTGAGGACTTAAATTTGATGGTAAATGTAAGTTCTATCCTATCGGTTTGCAAATAAGGTGTCAGCTAGGCAACAACCCAACACTTTCTTTGTGTTTGGGTTTCACTAAGGAGGATTTTCTTGCAAATCCCAAGCTGTTTCTTGATTTTGTAAGGATTGAGGGGCTCATGGATCTGGCGTATCATTGCTACACTAGGTGGGATCAAAAACAGCGCAATTGGTGAATCAATTACTAAACTACTTACAAGTGAAAACTTATTTATTAGAATCTAGGTGAAGAAAATGAGAAACATTGACAAGAAAAAACAGACATATGTACAGACATGAGAAGTAAAAAACAGAAAATAAAGTTATAATAAACAAAATGGTTAGAGAATGACAAATAAATACACCTGAAATATTTTCTTTTAATTTTGTCACAACTAAATACAAAAATTTTTAAAATAAGATCACAGAATGGCATTTATATCTGTTTGAAATACAATAAAATCAATGACATCAATTTCTTAATAAAATTAAGTTCTAATAAAACAATGATTGAACTCGCTGTAGGAGCCGCCCTACTAACTAAATATTTAAATGGATTGTATCTTAACAAAAACACCATTCATTAGTTATAACATTAAAATGGAATAAAGGAAGACCAAATGGCATGCCTGTCTGTCACCTTCCACTGTTACAGTTACTTTCTTACAAAATTACACGAACAACTCGCTTACTTGGGTTAGTGAGAGTGCCATCTATATTGTAACAAAAGGTCTTAACAAGAGCTTTTGCCACTTTTTTATAAATGATTTTGTAACAATAGGAGAAAAAGTTCTTTTTTTTTTATTAAATATACCTTCCAAAAGCATCATTATGTAAAGAAATATAGTAAAAGATACTGTGTAAATGTCTGGAATATAGTAGTCCATAGAAGGTAAAAGTTATGATTTATTAATGTACTGGCTTGGAAATATTTTTTCAAACGACTGCTCACCAACAATCTAAAATTGTATAGAAGCATATATTTTTTTTAAGTTTTGTGGCAAACATATTTTATATATAACAAAATTGAGACTTTAAATTGATAAAAAAAAATGTTAAATTTGTACAATATTTAAACAAAATTTATGATATAACTTATATATTTATCTCCTTACAAAAGTTTCCTTTTTCTGATGACTGATATCTTGAAGATAATTTTAATGCACACAAGAACAAAGAAATGTACTAACATACTTCAGCATGTCTCAAAGCATTCCTCACAAGTGACATACCTTGTATATCCTGCTTGTGAATTTATAAAGATTTCATATCTTGGCCATAAAATCATTCATTAAGAATGATAATTTATTTTTTCAAATATAAATTATTTTTCTCAAAACATTTTTCAAGAAAAAATTTCAAAAAAGAATTTTTTTTACACAAAATTAATGTCATAAAGCAGTACACAATCTTTCACATACAAAAGACTAAAAGGCAAAAAATAGAAATTTACGTAACACTAACATAAATCCATTTAATGTTTGTTAAAATATCAGATTTTAACAAATGTTAAGTGGATGAACTGTAAAATTCTGCTTTAAAATTATCAAACTTCCTCCTTTTTCTATTTACCCAAAAAATATGATACAAAACAATGATAAGTAAATTATCATATTATCACATAGTTTTATTCAACAAATTTTGAAAAGCAAATATTTTTATAATATTTAACTTAAATTAATCATAACATGCTGAACTCTTTCTTCAGAATGGGTATTGCGAATATGGACTTGCTGGAAATGTCTACCAGGGCCAGCTGGTTCATATATGCACACATGAGATGAATGCAGAGGACAGCAGGAATTTTCAAATGGAATGTTTTTTTTTTCTAATGGTCAAGCGGCACTAGGTGGCTTGACTCATCGCCCACAACAAGGCTGGAAACAGCTACTCCTTTTAGTGTTACCTGGTGGCACCTGTGAACCAAGCCACGGAGGTACAAGTAGCATTGCAAACGTCACACCACCACAATCCTGTTTATAGGGTGGGCCACATTTATCCATCATCTCAGAAGAAGGAAGGACAAAGAAACAGAGAGAGAGAGAGAGAGAGAGAGAAAGGAAACGTCAATGCTGAAACCAACAGTCCAGGAGTCAGTAACGGTAACCACTGAATCATTAGCTGGCTTTAAATGGAATGTTTATTAATATTTATGAAGTTAGTGCATATTATATTTAAACTAAACAGAGTTTTAGAATCTTGACCTTCTGCTTCTTCATTTATTACCTTCTTAAAGTATTTTATTTATGATATAAAGAGGTGGAAATCGAACATAAATAAAGTTATGATTCTCTTCCCACAAAAAATTACATGCTCTCATTCAAAATAGCTTTACTAATATTTTTTTATTTTTGTAGTTAAAAAAAGTCTTTCAGATATTTTCTGAAAGTTTTGTTACATTTTAAGTTACTTTTAGTTACAAATACAACGCTTTTTCTTCATTTATAAAAACCCTGACTTAAAATTATCATGGGATAAAGCTTCATTTATCAGATGAAGAATATACTCGTTTAATTAATGAACCATCTTTTTATACAGATGAAAGCTAGGATTCAATTTTTAAGGAGATAGAAAGTGATATTTCTAGAGATTTTGATACACAAACAAAAAATACATTTTTACATTCTTTGTATTTCAAGATTTTCTACATGAATCTTCATTTTAAATTTAATTATTTATTCTAGTATTTATAATTTTTTTATTAATTATAGAAAGTAAATTAATATATTTTATCATTTACAACTTTAAAAATTTTGAATCACAACTTTTAAAAAATTATTTGTCTAGGTAAACATTCTTTTATACATATTCTAAATAAACCAAAGGGAAAATATTATTAAAATATAATTTTAATACATATGACAGAATATAATATCATGTAATATAGTACAAAAAACTGCAACATTAGAACTGAAAATATTTTTTTTTCTTAGATTTTTTTCTTAAGTTAAACCCCTATCCTGCAAGATTTTTCCCCTCTCATTTCCATTCCCCTCCCCTTATGGGCATTTCTCAGATAATTTGTGGTGTGTAGTCCAGGAAGGGCTAAATTTACAAATATTTAGAAGGCAATATTAGAAGAAAATGTCCTCCAATTATATAGAAAGGTAGCGGACCTACAAATTATATATGAGAAGAAAGGCCACATTTTAAGCAAAAGAAGTTTCTTTCAGAAAAAAAAACTAAGTATTCATTTTTATAATATTAATGAGTTTGTAATACACATGTTCAACGATATCTCTAAAAGTGCTCCTTGAGGAAGAAATCAAAATTAAGACATGGATGGTGTATTAGGTCTTACATTTTATTTTCAAAATAGTTACAAGAATTTATAACTATTTTGAAAATCAAATACTAATGTGGAAGTATTAATAAAAAATATGTATTTAATGAAATTGGTTTTCTTCATATATTAACACAATATTAATAATTAATAATAATGAACAGAATATTGGATTAAAATCATGTGAAACATACATACTAAAATATTGTGAAATATATCTCTTAATAAAAGAAACAAAGTACTGCATTTTCCTGCATATAATCCACGGATTAAGTGTAAAAAAATGTTCCGAATTTCGTTGTGCATATTATATGCCACCGCAGATAATCTTATAAAAAACATTCTCCATCAGAAAACCTTACAAGAAAGTTTTGAAAGAAATACTGCTTATGTTCCATAAAATAAATAACAGGTAGTACCAAGACACACCAGAGTTATTTAGGCTATCATCAGCTTTGTTTAATTACATTCAAAAACGAATTCGGTTCCTCGTAAATATATTACAGTTTCATGTCTCTAGAATCATTTCACAATTTGTCTTGATGTGAGCTGTTTCATTTTAAAAATATTCAAATTTGTATATTGACATATGAAGGTGAAAACTTTTAAATCACACAACAAATTTAAATTAAAAGCTATAACGAAAGCAAATAAGAAAATACGGCGACAAACGTGTTAGTGCAAACTGAAAAGCAAAGCAAGTGCAGTATAAAAGAAAAATGTACAAAATACACAGTTTGTAAATTATCCATTTCTTTCATTTAAATATTAACAAGGCAAATATATTTTTAAACATATCTAACATCGTTTTAAAAGTTATTAGAAGCTAAATATCGATAAGTTTTACAAGATTCTTCTCCATTGTTGCTCTTGATCGATCTTGTCCTTTCATCTCAAGTTTATTGCACTTTGCAATGAGGTATATCCAGACAGATATTTTTCATAATAAATGCTTTTTTTTCTGTACAATTCACTATATTTTTAATCATACTGCGCATTTTTTTTATTTTGTGTGACATCCATATAATCAGCAGTACATATTTTAGACTATTCGCTGAAAAAAATTGTCTCGGATTATACGCCGCTGCCGATTGCACGACGCTTTTTTCCGTTCACTCGAAAAAAAGTTCTGCGGATAATATACAGGAAAATATGGTAATTATACCTTTTGAAATGCATTGCAGAATCCCAAAATTTCGGAATCAACAATGTGGTCTTCAGACTGACAAATACCACTTTCATCTTTATTAATTAAATCTAAAATGGCTTTTCTTTTTTGCCTATAAAAGTCAAAAGCACATAAATCAATACTGGAATAAATATTGATATATGAAGAATAAAATTCATAAAAATCTTTCTTTTGGATGAAATAAACATTAAATTTTTTGAAGTGTTCGAAAATGCTTCCTTCAACTAATTTAAAATTATATTTAAGCAACTTTTCCCTTATATTTTTATTTATTTTAAGCTATAAAATTAGAAATCCAATTTGAGGTCTAGAAAAGAATTAGATTTAATGTACAAAATTTAGGCTATATCACTTTTTTTAAGTATTCAGTGAAAATTAAAAAAAAAAGGATATAGCTTTAAAATCTTATTTTCACAGAAAAAAAAAAAAAAAACTTTATTTAATAAACAAAATGGAAATTTTTCAAAAAAGATAAAAAAAGAAATATAGCATGATTTCAGTTATTATTTAATTTAGACAAATAATTACAGAAGTTTTAGACCTTGTATAATGGGTTTTAAAACCTTCCACATTAAATTTCATACTAAACTATAATTGAAAAAACTTATTTTTCAATAACAGTTTTGTATGAAATTTTAGCATGAAAGTTAATGAGGACTTCTTGAAATATTAAAGATATTTTGATGAATTGTCTTTGTGTTTCTAAATATAAAATATCTAAAAATATATTTAATTATAATTTTTTAAACAAGCAAAATTAGACAATAAATCAAGGTATAAACCACACAATATGATACTTACTCTTTGTCGCTCATATGTTCCATTATTTTAGCAAAATTTTCCGGGGGATCTTGACACTGCAGTTGGCCAGGAAATAAATTTGCATAAAAATTGTATGGATGTTCATCCTATATGTGCAAAGAAAAAGAAATTCAACACTATATACTTATTTTTATAAATTTTATACAAATCAATCAGTCAGTCAAGAAAACATTAATAATTATTAACCATTCATAGGGAAAGGTGTGAATGAAACACTAACAATAAAAAAATTAAATTTCAAATAAAGATTTTTATAAAACATGGTCATTTTCTAAATAAATGGTTAATGTGATTCTCTGGGACACTTCACATTTGTCTACAAATAGACAATATCCAATTTATATTTTTGAAATAACCTTTGTTCTATTAATTAAAATAATTTTTATAATCAGAAGTCCAGATATGTAAATAGGGTACTTAAACATATTTTCATAGCCGGAAAAATCATATAGTGAGATTATTCTATGTAGGTTGCAATTTAAACAGTACTCCCTCAACTGCACATTTGTAACTATTTGCTGTTGACAAATTGTATCATTCAGATTCCTTCTTGTCCTTAATTAAGAACGTATGCAGAACGATGAAAGAAATACTACTGAGAAACCATGTATTTACATAAATTTCTATATGCATAAAGACAATCACAAGCTAATGGCACATTAAATAAAATAATAAAGGTAATGTAGATGAGTATCACAAACACCAACTTCAGTTTAAGAATCCCTTTATGAAGAAAATGAACAGAAAATATTTGTGAGGTAAAATAGAAACTAAATAACAGAAAACATTTTAGGTGAGAATTACTTTTAAATCTTCAAGTATTTTTACATTTCAAATTTGATATTACTCTTCCCTCTATAAAATAAATATATGCATAATTGTAAGGGAAACTTATCAAACTGACTAAGAGTTAAGTTAAATGTATTTTAGATCACAAAACTAAATATTTAAAATGAATTCTGAATTTACATATATATATATATATATATAAATAATATATTTCTATTTTCTTGTTCTTATTTATTTGATTTATAACAGTAAATTTCTTGATTCAGAAAGAAACAAGATCTAAATATATGACTTGAAACTGTAATATAAATAAAAAAAAAACAAAAAGTCCCTAATCATTAAATTTAACCATTCCAGAAATAAATGTTGCCTCTGTAAATATTATTTAAAATGCGTATCAAATGTTACAAAATTCATCATTTGCTTTTTTTTACATAACAGAATATTTGCCAGTAGAAATTTAAATATAAATATCCACCACCAAATAATGTCCCTTTATTTTTATCTTGTTGAAGTCTTAATTAAAAGAAGCTTATAAAGCAATGTATAACATAACTTTTTAACTAAAACTTTAGGTAGGGAAAAACGTTTTGAAAAAAAATTTTTTTTTTTTTAACAGCAAGTTCTAGAAGTTAATGAGTCTAAAAAGAGATAGAAAACCCCTTCTTTAAAGTACTCATTATTATGAGACAATATTTCATGATTTCACTTTCTCTAAATTTAACAATAACACGATGATACTAGGTAACACAACTTCTAATCATTTAATTAAACCCAAAAACTGATTCAATTAAGTTAAATAAGAAACATGTGAAGTAAAAGAAACAGTTAATAAAAAAATACAAAACATTTTCATAGCATGATTTTACATTATAAAAATAGAACTTTTTAAATATTTAGCTACAAAAATAATAAGTATAAAATTAATTTTCAAATTATTTTCCTTACGTCAAATGGTTTAATTGATGCCAGTAAATAATGAACACTATCTTTGGATGTTCCGTCCCCCTCCTTGCAATTTCTAAAATCTTTTATTTTAACAATACAATACTTATCATAAATGATGGTTTCCTAAAATTAAAAAATTAGGATTATTAATTGCCAATAATCAATAAAAATTTGTAAAGATAAACTAACTTTCATGTATCATATTCCACAAGCTTTTTACAAAGCAAGTTTTTATACTCTTTTTTTTTTTTCAAACTATGTAATTTTTAATTTAACAATGAAGATAAGAAAGTATCAATTACATTTGTGTTAAGTAATATGCATTTAAAATTAACAAAACATGTGTATTGTTGAATATGAATGTAATTGATACCTTCTTATGTTGTTTATGATACAATTTTTTGAATTAATATCAACTTTTATGATTTGTTCTTCTTGCGTATTTTTGTTATTATAAATGTTTCCATGGAATTTCAGTAACATTTTCCTAGTTTAACTTTGAATACAAATCACAGCATGATTGCTTGTTTTCATTATCCCCTTATTTTAGACATTTTTCATAATGTTTGATTTTATGAACTTTTTATTTACACCAAATGATTTTAGGAACTATTCACTGCTTCACAACAGAGTCCCATAGACCAAATAGTTTAAATTCCTACTTGCAAACTAAATTTTGGAAGAATTTCTTTTTTTTTTACAAACTCACTTTTATGCATTTTCATTTGCGTTTACTTTTTATGATATAATATTTTCTGTATTTTTTTATTTTTTGGTTGAGAAAAACGGGGTTGATATTACTATTGGAAAATCTTTGAATTGTAGCTCACTAAGTGCACTATTAAGCGTTGTTGTTGTTGTTAATGACACTTGGCGACGCCAAGCCTGCCCATCACAGAGACTAGGCGAATGAAGTCAGAAAGGGAGCGTCTTCCATTTTTTTAATAGAGCACCCTCATTCGAAGGTGAAAGTACGACTTTTGGCTCATAGATGGCAGCACCACCTGAAACTTCCAATTTAGAGATTGAAACCAGTGAAGCTCCAACCACCCCCAGAGGTATTAATTTGTTATGGGAACACGGAGGACATTGCCACCCGACGGATTTAACGTGCCCCAGTCGCCATTAGTGAACATGACGGATCTTCAGCTAAGCCGGGATTCAAACTCACCACCTTTTGATAACAAGAAGGACGCCCTTACCAACCAGGCCACCGCGGCCCCTATTAAGCATTAATTAGTCTAATGAATAATAAATAGTTTCAATTCTAAAATCAAAGTTAAAGGAAAATATTTTTTATAAATTTTAGTGATTTACATGGGTAGACTTTGAACTATTACTAGGCACCAGCCTCAAGTATCATAAAACCCTAGATTTTCTTCCACCTAACCTCACATCCAGCTTTGCATGAATTTGAGTGCAATCAATATCTTCAAGTAAAAATATCATAAGATACTTCTTAAGATACATTTTAAGCCTTGGAATTGCCAAAAGAAATAAACAATTTAGATTCAATAATCGTGTGAATATATGCTTGAAATGATGTGGCAGAAAAAAATAATACTTAAGTCACTTTGACCTGCATGCATTATTAAAAAAAAATTTAATAACTAAGGAAAGAAAAAAAATTTCTGACAACTTGAGAGCAGAAAAATTTTTCACCCATGAACTTCAACAAAGAAACACACTGTTGTCCGAATTTCAACCTGGGGACTTTTTGAATTTTGATTCAGATGTTCATAAGAATAATTTGATGATTAAATTATTGAGAATATAATAAATATAAATGAAAAAGAGCTTGCAAACATAAGACAAGAAACAGACCATGTTGCACCAATCTGCAAATCAAGTACATAAATGACCAAAAAGATGAAGATATTTTTTGAGAAAAGCATTGAAATGCTTTGCCATATCCAAAAAATATGTTTTTAAAAGTAAGGAAAAGCAATTCTTAGAAATTGAAAACTCTCAAGAATTGCTTTTATTTCTTTCACTTTATTTATATGAATTTTATTTTGCATGTTTTTGTATAATGCTAACTAAATAATTATTTCTAATTGTACTTCATTTATAAAGAGAGGGCAGTATAGTAAAAATATCATAAGATACAGTTTTCAATTTTATGAGCTTTTGACTTTAAGAAATATTTTACCACTCTCTACAAGTTTGTAAAAGCAAGTGTATATTGTCATTTTATTTGAAAAAAAGACTTACATCATGTTCAGCAAATTTTGATTACTTTGTTAATACTCATTTTATGATAAAAGAGGAATGTTATAAATCACATTTTTTCTTCTCAAAACCTACATTAATTTAGTACATTTTTTAATAAAAATTTAAAATGAGTTTTCAAATTTATTGCTCTAGTCTAAAGCTGGAACTTACAAGTACTGTAGAAAAAATAAAGTTGCTTTTTAGATTTAAAGAAACAATTTTATCATTTCCTACCCAAATTGTAATAAATAAAAACATTATCTTACTTTTAGAATTAATTTAATGAATAAATTTCATTTTATTAGACATAAAAGATTTTTAATAATTTAATAAGTGCCAACTCAAAATTTTATTATTTTAGTTACTAGTAGTTTACTTTAATCAAATACATTTTTTTCATAGTACTACTACAATCAATTAAGGCCTTGAATTCGTTCCTACGCTATATTCGTAATGATTTGAAAGCCCCGATATTTTAACTAAGGATAAAAATAAAATTTCATCAGCATTGCAACTGTCATAAAACTGATACAGAGAGTCTAGGCCCTCAGATTTATAGGCCTTTAGTGTGATAACCATGAATTTGTAACAAAATATAAGGAATGGTGTTAAAAAAAGATTTTCTAGTTTTAGAGCAGTCTGGCTTCATTGTTTTCATCATCTACTTTATAATAAACTAAATTGATATCAATAAATTTTACAATTGCATAGCAGATTGATGTATTTTTTACCTGCGGCTTGAGCGGCTACCAGGCGCGCCGTCAGGTGGTGGATAGCCGAACATTCTGTAGCGATGACAGGATAACCTCTGAATAACAAATAGGCGGTCACAAACCAACTCCCGTAAACCAAGTGTTATGCGATCCGTGCCTTGAGTGAATGGCACTGCAGTTATAGTGTCTTAACGGAGCCTCCAGTACAACTGGCGAACCTCTAGAGTATTTTGCTTACACAGCACCTCAGGCAATACTGGGTGGACCTTTTCTGTTCCTGAGCTTTTCTTTTGAGTTAATTTATGGCTGATAAAGATAAAACTTTAACTCATATTACTGCTTCTGCAGGTAAAAAACCCGAAGTAGGCAATTCTGTTGAAGAAATGGATACTAAGAGAAAACCAACTGAAGGGGAAGAAATGGACCCTTCTTCAAAAGAAGTAGAAATGACCTCTACACCATCAACATCCCAAGAGGCGCAGGAAGCCATTAGTAGCACGACTGCCTCCATGGAGGTGATTAAACTCAAAAAGAGACTTTCTGGAGCACAAAGAAAGAAACTCATCAAAGAGAAAAAAATCGCTGAGGGCACTTGGGTAGAAAAACCCAAGCAAAAACGACAAGGCCAGCAAAGATCATGTCCAAATATGGTACAAGACACTGCCCCTAAGAAAAAAGGACCTGAAGGTACTACCTATAAGGAGACTTTAATGGCAGTGATTCTTGAGGGACATCCTTCAAAGCGGTTATCAGATGAACAGGCTTTAGACTTAAAGTAGTTGATAATCAACAAAATCACAAGAAATGATAAGTCACTTTCTTTCTTGCAGACTCTCTATAAGACACTTTTCTTTCTTGCAGACTCTCTATAAGACACTTTTCTTTCTTGCAGACTAGATAATGGGGCACTTATTATCAATTGTTCAGATCTGGAGAACTCTAAGTGGCTGGAACAGACTGTCAATGAAATAAACCCCTGGCAGGAGCAAACTCTTTTGGTGGGTGAGGCAAGGAAATTTGTCAGAACCACTAAAATCATTGCTAAACTGCCAAAAGTCTGCAGCAAACTGGAGTCCAAAGAGCTTTTGAGGAAAATCTGGGCAAAAAATGGTGGGCTTACCTCTACCGGCTCGAATGTACTGCATCGGAAGAATGAACCATCAGGACAGACCATCGTCCTTAGCGTGAATGAAATGGATGCAGTTACTCTTGGGAGAAGGGTATATAAGTTTTATACTGGACTTCACCAAGTTCAAGCCAAAGTCCTTGACAAACCTTCAAAAACTGATGGGGGTGAAGGTTCTTCAAGCCAACATCCACCACAGTAGAAGAGGCATCACAAACCTCGCTAAGAATTTTCTTGGTGAGGATTTTTACCTGGCCCTGATTCAAGAACCCTGGCTTGACAGGGGTAGAGTCAGTGGCCTTAAAGGAACAAAAGGTAAGCTCATTTATGATCTTAACAGTGAAGCTAGAGGCTGCATCCTTATAGATAAAGATATTGAGGTTTTACCTCTAACCGAGTTTATTCATAGGGAACTAACAGCAGTGAAAGTCAGACTCAACATAGAAGGAAAAGATAGAGAAATTGTTTGTGGCTCTGTCTACTCCACCTGATCCAACACTGCACAAACTCTTGCAGATTTTTGCAGAACACAAATTGCAGGCAGTCCTTGGGCAAGACTGCAACTCTCATCATATCGTCTGGGGCAGCACAGACACGAACAAAAGAGGCGAGTGTCTTTTGGAATTTATTCTTAACTATGGTTTGGATATTTTAAACAAAGGCAACGATCCGACTTTTATAACTTCTAATCGATCTGAAGTTAATCGACTTTACTTTAACAACACCGGCTATGAGTAAAAATATCACGAAATGGAAAGTTGATGGGAGACCATCATGTTCAGACCATCAAAACATCCACTTCAAAATAAACTGCTGTATAAATATTGACCGCAGCTTCAAGGACCCCATGAGGACCAATTGAAAGAATTTCCAAAAGGATATCATGGGGCTAAATGAACTGGGGGAAATTATATTAGAGACAATTATGATCTAGAAGTCACAGCAGAAACTCTGCAGATTGAAATTCTAGGCTCATACAATAAAAATTGCCCAATGCCTACCAAAAGAGCAAAGCCACAGTGCCCTTGGTGGAATAACTCTTTGGAAACTGAAAGGGCAAATGATAGAAAATTTTTTAACAAAGCAAAGAAACATGGTGAATGGGACAACTACAAGAGAGCACTAACTAACTATAACAAAAATATTAGGAAAAGCAAACATGAATCCTGGAGAAAGTTCTGTGAAGAGGTGAATTCAATCTCTGAAAGAGCTAGACTCCAAAGAATTCTTAGAAGGGATGAACCTATAATGGTTGGAACCTTAAAGGATGAGGATGGCAAATTTGCTTGTACCGGAAAAGAAGTAATGAAAGTTATGGCCAAAACTCACTTTCTGGGAGCCATTGATATTGATAGCAATGAAGGGTAGTATTTCATTGGAAAATCATTGATAGGCACATCAGAGATTACCTGGGTAGTAATAGTCCCTTGCATAATCTACACTTTGCCAACCAACCTGGCAATTCTACAGAGACAGCGTTACACAAGTTTGTATCTAAGATTGAGGACACACCTCTCATCTATCCATCCTTAATGCCTTAAGGGATACAGGGATTGACCATGCAATTTGTTTATGGACTAGGACCCTGCTTTCGGATAGAACTATACAAATGAAAATCTTCAATGAGACATTTGAAAAGAAGACAACTAGAGGCTGTCCACAAGGAGGTGTATTATCACCATTACTTGGGAATCTGGTTGTAAATAGCCTATTAAAACATCTTAACTATATAGGTTACTATACCCAGGGGTACGCTGATGATATTGTCATACTCATCCTTGATAAAGACTTTAACATAACTTGTCAACTAATGCAAAATGCTCTAAGTTATGTAGGCAAATGGTGTAAGGAAAGGAATCTGGACATAAATCCACAGAAGACCAACCTTATACCATTCACAAGAAAAATAAAAAGGGAGGGATTCTTTATCCCAAAACTTTTTTAGGTTGAAATCAACGTTGCTTCGGAGGTGAAATTTCTGGGCTCAATTCTAGACCAAAAACTCACCTGGAATAAACGTGTTGACTACAAAATCAATCAAGCAAAAATAATGGAATATGATATGCAGACGTATGCTTGGTAAAACTGGGGTCTACAGCCAAAAATTATGTTTTGAATGTACACAGCAATTGTCAGGCCTACTTTTACATATGCATCTGTGATATAGTGGTGTAAGGTGGAACAGAAAACTGTGAAGGACAAGCTAGGAAGTCTACAAAGAATGGCTGGCTTGTGTATCACAGGTGCAATGTCCACAGCACCTACCAGAGCGCTAGATGCAATTCTGGACCTGACTCCACAAGATATCTTCATATGCAGCGCTGCCAGAATAACTGCATATAGAATGAAATTGGAAAATCAGTGGTGTGATATGCCCTCTTCTGGAGGTCACACTACTATAACCAAAAAAATCAACCACCCAACTCTCCAAATGCCTTCAGACAGCATGAAAAGAACATACGTGTTTGAAAGACCATTCGAGGTAGTTTTTCCTACCAGAGAAGAATGGAAAGACAGCACGATTGAAATAAAAAGCAATGATCTTATCTGGTTTACTAATGGATAAAGAAAAGGCAACCTCTCAGGACTTGGGGTCTGTGGCGTGGCATCACGATTATATCTTTATAAAGGGCTTGGGGAATATGTCACTGTCTTTCAGGCGGAGGTTCTTGCTATCTGCAACTGTCTGTAGAAAAATTTAAAGAAGGGCTACCAAGGTAAGCATATTCTTATTTTCAGTGACAGTCAAGCTGCATTGATGGCTCTCTACTCATTCCAAGTCAAATCAAAATTGTAATGAAACGTAAAAATCACCTTAAG
Organism: Latrodectus geometricus; assembly: GCA_026290005.1. NCBI lineage: Eukaryota > Metazoa > Arthropoda > Arachnida > Araneae > Theridiidae > Latrodectus > Latrodectus geometricus. Next base: position 48,387 of record JAPDSC010079775.1, read on the forward strand.
GAACTGGCAAATGAGAATAAAATTATTCTTATTTGGGTGCCAGGGCATATAGGAGTAGAAGGTAATGAAAGAGCTGATGAACTTGTAAAACAGGGATCCTCTTTTAATCCAATAGGAATGGAACCCTTTTGTGGGACCAACATGAAGACTACAAGGAAGGCCATTCAAAAATGGGAAAAACAGGAGATGAACAAAGTTTGGCGTGACTCTCCTGGACAGAAACATGCAAAAAGCATGATTTTCAACTCATCTGAGAAAATTGCATCTGAAATTCTTAGACTCCCAAGATTGAAAACTCAGGAAAATTTAGGCTTCATTACTGGGCACTATCATTTCAGGAAACACCTTCATACAATGGGGCTTTTTAAATAGGAACCAATTTGTAGGAAATGCCACGCAAGGGTAGAATCAGCTCATCATATCTTATATGAGTGTGATGCTCTTGCCCAAACAAGATTCACTACTCTAGGTAAGACATATCCTTAAGAGTTACACCTAAACTCCATGGAGGGCCTATCAGACTTTATAAACAAAGTAGGTAACCCAAGACAATGGAACTAGGAAAAAATTGGGCTTGGAGCATGGTACAAAATGCAACAATGCAGAGGTGCTACATATCTGACAAGCTCAACAAGAAGAAGATGTATTTTTAAAATGGACTTTAGAAGCAACAAACTTGATTTACTTTGATTATAATATTTGTCATGTACTTTTAACAATAAGAAAATGGAAGATATTCCTTTTAAAAGTCCTTTTAAACTCATAACACATTTCAATCATTTAACAGCGACACAAGAAAAAATATGGGACCAAAGTTTAACATACTAGTTAACAAGTGATCTAAATAAGAAACACAGTTAATTTCATGTATTTGTGAAGGAATACTTATATTACATTGGACATTCATGGTCCTCACTCTAAAGGGCTATACATCTGAGGACCTATGCTCTCAGTGCCAGTTTTATGACATAATAGAAATTTTTAATGGCTTATGAGAAGTCTGAAAGAAAATTTTGAAATAATACATTGTTCAAGTTTATCAACTGCTTATGAAGTACTTTTTTATGTAAAATAAATATGTATGTCTAAATTTTTCTCTAGACATAAAAGTTAGATCTTATTCAAAATAAAAAGTTAGATGTCTTGCCTCTTATTTTGCTATTTTTTTAAGCTAATATATCTGCAAAACTCAGTAATGCATATAAAAAATAATTTTAAAACCTGAACTTCTACTGCTCACACAGTTCACATTTTACTTTTAACTTATAAGCACTTTTTAATTAACTAATTAATTTTTATAAAGAACAAATTTGTTTACTCCATTTAAAAAATCTTTACAAGCTGCAAATATAATAAAACATTCTATCAAAAATCACATCTTAGACTTAAAAAGTTTTAAAAAATCTAACATAAAAACAGTTTAATCTTCATTCCAAAGACACAAAATAAGTCATAATTAGTTAAATATCACTTAATATATATAAGACACAAGAAAAACTTACTGAATATTGTATCAGGAAACGAACAAGATCTGCTGGAATCTTGGAAAAAAAAATTAAATTAAAATCTAAAAGTAATGAAAAAAACCACTAATTTTAGAAATAAATTTAAGATACTCACCTTTTTCTTAAAAATATACTTTAAAAACAGGTTACCCTCCTAAAATATCAGCATAAAAATTAAAAACAATGCATAAAAAAATTAAAATCAATTAATAAATATTTCAATTTATATAACAAAAAAGCAACTTGAATAAGAAATATGTTTCTTATAAAAAGATACATATAAAAATTTAGTATGACCATTTTTATATTCAAATAATGAAAAATGTAAAACAATTATTTTCTGTTTGACACAAAGTTACCTTTCTTATTTTTCATGTTTTGAAATTTGAGTCAACAGTAACAAAAGAACAAAAGCACTATGTAGTTTTGATGATAATATTCATATTAGAAGACAGTGGTATATACTCTCTTGTGTGGACTGGGACCCTTGATTCCAGTTCCATGGTAGGCTTCCATGGTCAGTTCCAACTTCATCTCAACTATTTTTAACAATGTGCTTCCTATGCCATAATAACTTTTCGGGTGGGGTCATTGTTACTTCCATGATGACAACACCACTTGTCATATTGAGACATCAACATTAGTTGGTAAGCTGCATATGGTGTAAATCAACTGGACTGGCTGCCCAGAGTCCAGGTTTGACTCTTATAAACCATCTTTGTGATGAGGTGGATCGTTAAATAAAAAGTTGCAGCAACTGTCCAAAATTTCAGAATTTACATATCATTTCTAAACTAGAAAATACCACTGCCCATCATCCAAACTTGTGGAAAGCATGCAGTGGAGTGTTTAAGACTATAATTACCTAAAGTGAAGGCTCTATCAACTATTGAATATGAATAAATTGTGTCCATCTTTTATCACAGGTGTGCAAATACTTATTGGTAGAAAGTGTATTCGCCATTAAAATCAAATAAGTAATCCCAGTTTTTAGTTTCACATGGAAAGCAGTTTGATGTAATCATTTTTCAAATCACACCAAAGAAATCAGAAAAAAGTAATCACACCAAAGAAAAATTTAATAATTTTAAAAATTTTAACCCCTTGTTGTTTTAATATTCTTTATAACAAAGCATGCATATTATACATGTAGAGATTTTTAGTGAGCTAGAACATATTTAGAATCATATTTTATTATTTCTGATTGACACTTATTTTTCTGTAACATTTTACCTTAAACATTTTTGTTTAACTGATGCTACATTTAGTAACTGGATGCACTGTGTGTGCAATGTTAATTACATTTTAACTTAATGTAGAATTACTGTACACATTACTGTACTAAAATTATAGGATTTTATTATTGCAAGGAAATATTTTTGTAGAACTAAACAGTTACAAACAAAAAGATTAACTTGAAGTCAAGAGCAGGATAAAAAGCAGTTTTATAGAATATTATTTTAAGAGTATTAAATTATTTTCATTTCTAAAGGCACAATAATGTACAGTGTAAATTTGCAAAAGATTAATAATATATTTTACAAATTGAGTTCATAAGTAAAAAAGTGAATCTATGATTTATCAATTAAATTGCAAGCAGAAATAATTCAAATAATGTAATAGTTAAAAAGTATGAAAAAATTTCAAAAACAGCAGTTTTAATGTATTTTCACACAGAATACAATGATGCTGAACAACTGTATGTGACAAGTATTAAAATTAAAAAATGTGATGCAAAATTGTCATGCAGCAATTGGGTCTATATACATTTGCATAAAATTAACTTCATTTGGATTGAGAAAGGTATTTTCATTGTAAACTATATTTATTCTAAAAGTAATATAGTACAAATAATGATGAGTGATGCCTTTTACCATTAATAAAGTAATTTATCAGTTCAGTAGAAATACAGGAAACACTAAACATACAAAAAGTGAGCATGACAAGCTTCTGAAGAAAATAAAGAGCTACCATTTTTTAAAATGGAAAAAAGGCCCATGTCTAGGAAAAAATATCAAATGTACTGAGTGGAATTAAGATTCCATAATCGAGCTGATTATTCAATTCAATGAACTGTTTCTGATGAAGAAAAAAGTCTAGTCTGATCTTTGCACAGTTTAATATTGATATCTGGCAGGAGGACAGATATCAAGGAAACTTACCAGATGCAACAGGATTCCGACTTGTTTTAAGAATTTTTGTGACAACTTTTTCTGAGTACAGTTTTGAAAAGCTGTGCATACTGAGAAAAATTATCAAATAATCAAATAGTAAACTGTTTCATTCGAAAAATGACTCAAATGAGTAGTGCTATCAAAAACTTTGCAAATGGAATCAAGATGTACAGTTTGTGCAGTGGAATTATGTATTTTTTTCAAGTGGACAAAGATCAAATCAAATGACATTTCATACCAATAGAAAAAAAGTTAATAATACATTGCACAATATGAAAAGCAAGAATAAAGCATTGACCAGATTTTTAAGCACAAAGAACATTGTCAAAAATTAAGCACTAGTTTAGTAATTTCTGCTTACAGAAATAAATTCAGAATTACTTCAAAATTTTATGAAAGTCTTGTTTTCATTTGAAGAACTCGTGATTAACATTTAAATCAAGTCTTTCATTGGGTGAGATTACTTAAAACTCTATTGCTTACTTATCACTTAAAACTCTATTGCTTAC
>JAPDSC010079775.1:52584-92982 GCA_026290005.1 Latrodectus geometricus
ATTAGTTAAAATTCTATTACTTACTTATTAGTTAAAATTCTATTACTTACTTATTAGTTAAAATTCGATTACTTACTTATTAGTTAAAATTCTATTACTTACTATTACTTTAGTACTATTACTTAAAGATCATCTCAAACATGGTGATTCAATTCAAACTACATTGTGCAACAATAAAACTAGAATAATCTAACCAATTATTTTGCCTCTCATGTGAAAATTTTAACTATTTGTAACAAGATAATCCTCAACTACTTCATCAAGAATGCCAAAGGAACATCTGAGACAAATTAAAGTCTTTTTAAAATGCATATATGTCCTACAAATAAATAAAAATTTTTAAGGAACTAATAGGAATATTAAAATAAATGTACTAAACTGATTGGTTTAAAAATTAATTTGCCCCATTTACCATTAGAAAAAAATGCTTCATTATTTAAACTGAAGTAACATAATGCCATTACAGAACAGACTCCATACTACATTAACTTTAAAAACATCACAAGTAAATCCTAGTGCCATCATTTTATCTATGATTTTTTTTTTTTTTTGATATACTGATATTTTATATTAGTGTTACAATTTCGATTTTGAAAAGTGTATATATAGATGTATATATTACAAGAGTAATGAACCAAAATGAACAATAACATAATTTACAAGATATCTTTTAATTTATGTACTTTAAAATGAAATAACTTCTCTACTTTACATACTTTAATAACGTACTTTAAAATGAAAGACTCAAAAGATGTACTTACATCAATACTTACTAATGCAGCAGCAGTGGGCACAAAAAAATTGTTTATGTTGGTTTCACGTAGTTATGAAAATGTCTTCCACACTGAGATATTCAACCAAAGACTGTATATTCATTGCTAAAAATTTGTAAGACATGATGAAAATGTGACAATATTGCTGCAGAAGAGAGCTTCAAGGTACGAAAACCAACTTAAACCTTCTAAAACTATGATATGTGATATAATTTTAGATGTTTGTTTACATGACAGATGATCTGAAGAGAAAAGTAGGTGCAAAGGTGACTGTTAAAACAAAAGAAATGATAGATGCAGCAAGGAATATCATAGCAGAAGAGGAAAGCACATCTACTAGTAGATTGTCAAGTCAACAGCATATCAGTCTGAGCCAAGATATTAATGATCGATTTTGGGCTCTTTATTTACAGCATCCCAAAATAATAGTTCATTCCGGATAGTGCTATCTCACAATGATAAGACTTTGACAATGAGAAATTGGATCTCATCAAAACTGAGATATTAGACTACAAAAAGATATGGGTCTCAAATGAGCCTATTTTGAATTGTCAATTCTAATTTTCCCAAGGACCATTTCTCAAACCTTGTATTCGTTAACATAAGACAATTGCATCCACAAAAGTAATAGTTTGGGCTGCTCATCATGAACTCAAAGTTATCAGATCTAATTTTTTCGTGTCAATTGTTAATGCATATGAAGAAGCGCTGAGAGAGTCATTTTTACCGCAGATTCATGTTCCGAATATGAACATCAATGGATATTGGTTCATGCAGGATGGTGCCTCTGTTTTAACCCTCCGACTGCACAACCTGTGGACTAAAATCGGTTAAAAAATTGCGTTTTTTTTTCATATTTTAAATCTATATATATTGAAGAATTGAAAATATGTTTTTCTTTCTAGAAAAGATTTTTTATATGGATTTTCTTAATGAGAAACTAAGTTGCCAAAAAAAAAAAAAAAAAAAAAAAAAAAAAAAAAAAAAAAAAAAAAAAACAATTTCAGATGTTGCCACCCAAAAAAATTTTTTATTTTAATTGAAATTTACTAAAAAAAAAGTTTATTTCTATTTATTGCACAGTAAAAAGTAAAATGTATAAAATTCCAGAAAATATAAGCACAGATAAAAAAGATACCTTAAAAATTCAGTTTAGTATGATAGAGTTCGAAACAGGGTTCAAAGCAAAGTCCAACTTCACAATCTTTGCACCAGATTCGTGTTTCTTTGCAATTTTTTTTTCCATTTGTATCTTTTCTTGAACAGCAAACACCACATTGTCTTTGAGGCTCTCTTCTTATGGGGTTAGGTGGTATGTGGCTTGCAAAATGATGAGCTGTCAATCGCAAAGGCTTTGGAGTAGAACTCGGTCTTCCCGGACCACTGCAGTTATCTCTATCAGAATACTTTTGATTACTTTCTTCAACCATTCGCAATCGAAACTCCAAAAGCTTTATATTATGTGTTGAGTTTTGCTTTTTGTAAAGAACACAGGCATTCAACAACGATTGATCTAAAAACTGCCTGAAAATTTTGATATAATACTCCCCTTTTTGTCTTTGAAGCATAGGGTAGGACATTTCTTGGTTGCATAAGTCGACACCCCCAATTGTATTATTACAGTCACAAACGACAACTGGTTTCCTAACAGTCTTTTTAGAATTGCATGTCACCAAATAAGAGTTTGCATCATGAATAGTACTCATAAGGCAGACATTCTTCTAGTCCTGCCACTTCAGGGCCATGACATTACCTTTTTGATAAACAACAGTTTCCTCCTTGGAGACTTTCTCTTTTGAAAAATTGACATGGAGGTCTTTTCTGTAACTAAGATGTCTGCAAGCTGTGGAGACATGAAAATTATCAATAGTGACACAATAGACTTTTTTCAGGAATCAATCCATCAAGTGTCAAACAATTTTGGTGGAAACTGGATATTGGCTGTATTTCGGATTATACACTGTTCCCTCACCTGTATATATGAGGAAATCTAAAATGTGCCCACTTTCTGCTTCACAAAGAACGAAAAATTTCAAGCCAAATCTTGCTTTTTTTTTTTTTGCAATATACATTTTCCACTTAAGCCTGTTTTTGAACTTCATCTAACTTTCCTCTAAACCAGGGCTTCTTAAACTATGGGTCGCGACCCCAAATGGGGTCACGTAGCAAAATTCTGTGGTCACGAGAATTTTTAATTTTTGATTTTTTTTTATGTTTCAAAAAGAATTCTAAAACTATATATTTTCATATGTATATGTATATTGTTACCTAATAAATAAATCATCAAAAAATATTAATTTCTTTTTCTTTTATATTTGTATGGGGTCGTCAAGAAACTTGCAATTTATAAATGGGGTCGTGAATGACAAAAGTTTAAGCCCTGATCTAAACTAAGATTTTCCCTAGTATACAGAATTCTCGAAATTTGCATTGAAGATGTTCCATTAGCTCATGAATTTTATTCAATTTCGGCCATGGGTATCAGTCTTTATCAAATTCCTCATTATTATTAAAATGGAGAAACTTTATGAGCAATAAAAACCTATTTTTTCCAATTACTTTTTTTCCAATTACTTAAATTGGGGTGGATAATATTTGACACTTATACCAATAATGCTCCTGTTCTGACTTCTTTATGACTCCTTGAAGTAACAAAATTGAAAAAAATTGTAAGAAACAGTAACAAAACCGCAAAAAAATGGGCAGAAACAAATGTTGAAGAAATGAGACTAAAGATTTCAGTTCTTCAACATTTGTTTCTGTCCATTTTTTCCAGCGTGATCCCTCTTTACAAACTGTTTTATGAATATATTGTTCAGCGTATCTATTGGTTTCTTGGACTATCATTTGTAATATTTGATCATCAAAAAAAAGTTCAAAATAATTCAATATACTTGCATTGTTAGCTATATTTACAGTTATTCCAGGATTTCCACAAAAAAGAAATGGAGGAGGAGGAATATTCTTCATATCGATTTTGTACCACTGCCTAACACTTTGCAAGTTTATTAAATCATGATCAGATTCATCACTAGAAGAGGAGCAGTCCGAAAAATCTATATCACTATCAAAACTAAAATCGCTTTCAGAATTTGATAAGTCATCAGGAGTATACACGCTGTCAATCGCCAAACATTTTCTAGCAGACATCACTGATAAGAAAAAAGCTGCTGCAAAATCAAGTTTGAGCAGGAATACCATGTGCCTTCAAATGACGCAATTTAGTGGAAAACAAACGACATCTGTTGGCCAAAATTGAAATTAAATGTCAAATATTGTACCAAATTTATTTCAGAGGGTTATACGGGGGAAAAACGGGATGCGCTTTTCAATATAGGAAGAAAAACACATGCCCGCGGAAATCGTGGGATGAGCAGATTTTGCTACATTTGAGTTGCTCGTGGAAATTGTGGGATGAGCAGCCATTGGGTTAAAAAGGCAGATTGTTTGGCACCATTAATAGTGTATATTACCCCAGTACAAACTTAATTCATGTATCCAGTGCTTCTAAATTCTTAGTTTAGTACTTTTCTATATAATTTTATCACCCTGTTTAATCATTCGTTTCAAATACTTGCTTCATTTTCTTTCAATTCATTCTTCTGCAATATCTTACCCACGTACTACTATTTCATTTTTGGTATTGCTAATACATTTAGAACTTTATTATTCTGCTGATCTGGCAATGCTATATTCAAATCAAATCATTAATTCATTGTATTTAACTGCTATTAATTATATATATAAGCCAGTTTGTCAAAGGGGGCATATTCCAGGTGTTTAGAAACAGCAGGTTCAGGAAACAATGAATTATTTAACCAAAATATTTTTATTTTATCTGTTCTCATATTTTAAACTTAATTTGTATGTAATTATTTTAGGTTTGATGTCAATAAACTCAACTTGCTATTTTTATTAAAGTCTAATTATTGATATACTATTAATTTTTAAAATATTAGGTTTTATTAATAAAATAAGATCTTTTATAGTTATTTAAACCAATAGCTAACATTTCTTTTTCCTGCATTAAAAATTTAATAATTATAGCTCTGCTTACAGTTATAATTCTTTGGCAATTAGCCTAATTGTGGGTATTGGTAACAGGATATCTGCCCACAGATACTTAAACCCTGTCATGGAGACTAACAGTGTTTTTAGAATCCAGTTTATTGCTTATCAATATACAAATAATCATCCTGCCGCACTGGAATGGCCACCTTATTCACTGGATATGAATGCATGTGATTTCAGTCTTTGGTGTCATAAGATTTGGTGTACAAGAATAAGCCAACATATCTCAACAGCCTCAAGAAATCAAATACTGACTCCTTTGCAAGCATTAGAAGAGAAAATCTTGAACAAGCAACCAATAACTGTGACAAGGTTGCACTACTGTATCACTTCTAACAGTTCTAACTTTGAAAATCTTGTGCATTAATTATCTTTATTGTTTTTTTTTCAACAAAAAAAATTTGCTGTGCTATCTGAAACAATTCTTGCGTTACTTCATTTAAAAGTTGTAGGTTAATTAAAAAACACCTTTTAAATCCCACTCATGTTTTTAGCCAGAGGGTTCAAAGTACATTTTGCAATGATAAAAAATTAAGCTATATAAATTTGTCAGCAAATTGAATAACATAGAATTAATTTCATATAGAAAATTTTATTCACTTACTTCATATGTTAAAGTACTAAGAAGTGTAAGAACAGCTCCTTGTATAAACACAGAAAAATTACAGTCATAAAGCTCAATTTTGAGATGATTGTATTTCTTTTCAATTAGAGAGAAAATGAGCCAGCTAGCTGATTTTAACTACAAAAGCAAAATTGAATAAAACTTATTATTTCAAAAGTTATCAATAAATGTTTTCTCTAAAAATTTGTTAATATCAATATCGCCTAAAATTATTGCAATTAAAATCTAATAAAATTACTGGTATCCACAGTTACTTATATGTAATACTCCGATGAAAAAATATATAATAGCATAAAGTTTTAAAAACAATATATCAATCTAGTTTCTAAAATAAAAGCTTTTTAAAAATACTTTGAAAAAATTTGTTTTCCCAAAACAGTTTTTTTTCCCCATTAAAATCCAAGTTTGAAATACTTTTAGGTAAATGAAAAATCTTTTAATATAAGACAGCAAATCTTATATTGAAAAATAACAAGTCTTTAAATGTTTGCAATAATCTCAAGTTTATCAATTTTTGAATTCTGTGAAGAATTTAACTAATAATATATTTTGCTTATATATTTTAACACAAACAAAGCAGGATATAATTTATTTACTACAATTGAATTTATATAAGCTGTGTGACAATTTTACTTAATTTTAAAATTTTTAACTTAATTTTAGTAATTACATCAGACAAGAATTGTTTGACTATCAAAGTTGTTTATGTTTAAAAAGTTACTTCTGAATTAGTTTTTGTTCCAATCGTCAAAAATCCAATAATCAAATTAAAGGAGAGAAAAAAAATGTCTCAATAAATAACAATTTTTTATGTAGAATATATTACAACTGTAAATATTTTTCTTACAGAAGTTTCTAAATATCCAATTACTAAAAAATAAGTTAAAAGATGCTAATTCATTTAGCAAGAGAGCACACATCCATGGAAATGAGAGGGCACATATCCTTGTTAAAAGATTTTTGTTAAAAGACAATTGATGCTGCTCTCACAAACACTGAATTACATTCTATTCAAAAATCTAGGTATCTGAAGTATTCCACCAACTCACAATTAATCTAGTTGTGGTCCCGGTGATTCCATTGCTTTGACAGGTTCTAGAGCTGACCAATTTATATATTCTAGATTTACTAGCGGACTTACATTTGAAGTAAATCATAAATTCTATTCTATCTGTTGTCAGGATAGCCCCAAACATGTTCTTTTCTGTCTGTGGCTAGCCTGGTTTACTATAAAGGATTTTCTTGCTAATCCCATGTTATTTCTTGATTTTATGAGGAGTGAGGAGCTTGTGGGTCTGGTGTAGCAATGTTACACGGATCAGAAACAACAGAGAGCACATAACAAATTTTGCATATTAATAAGCCAATTTTTTATTGATATTGTTAGATGATTTAAATAAAAGAAGTAATTTATTAATTGAAGAATAATATACTTGTCAGTCTTGGGAGAAAAAGTCTTTAAGACTAATCTTAATGAAAGATTTAACAGTAAAATTTAAAACATGACTGTCAGACCACAGTACTCTGGTTGGATAGGGCATTATTCTTGTTACCAGAAGGTAGAGATTTCAAATCCCAGCTTATCCAAAGATCCATCATATTCACTAATGGCGAGTGGGGCATGTAAAATATGTGGTGGTCGCAATGTCCTCTATGTTCCCATTCCAAATTAATACCTCTGTGGGTGTTAAATGCCAGACTTTGGATCTTCCCTTGCTCCCTATCTCTAAAACTGAAGACCCAAATGGTGTGGCCATCTATGAGCCAAAATTGTACTTTCATCCTCATGTGAGGGGGAAATGGAAGACGCTCGTTCTGCCTGGCGGCCATGGCTTTGTGAAGTGTCATAAGTAACAACAGCAAGAAATCATGATTGTACTAAGTGAGTTATTCAAGTGCACTAAAAAATTTCATTGGCAACCTCTATACATTTGTAGTTACATAGATTACAACCCATTTTTGGGATTAATTCAATAAATGACCTCTATGATGAATTATTTAATGATCAGATTAGTATTTTATCATTGAGGTACAGTAGTAAGACTTCTAATGAGGTACAGTTCTTCAGAGTGAAAATTCAAGATTTGATCACAGCTACTATTGAATAACTGTTATTTTGCCTTAAGTCTTTTTAAACAGAGTATATCATTGTTAAAGAGCAGAATAGTCTTTGTAATGGAAAATACTGGTTTCGATTTCAACCCCTGTAGAACAACAGAAAATAGAAGTTGCACTTCTGCCTTCAACATATTTTAAGTTTACCTGTGAGTATTTCCAAACATTTACTATTATCTGTTGATTAAGTGCCAGAGAACTTCATGTATCATTAGGCAGAAAATTCAGGAACTACATTATTAAAAATCTACAGAGAAATTATTTCCTTAGGGATATTCCATACACCTTAAAAACATTTTAGTTGTTAGACTACCTGATTTGAGGTGTCAAAATATGAAATTAATGTGCATCGACTTACTATTTATCTTAATACTGTGAATCAGAAATGGTTGCCACACCAACACATAGAAATATTCCAATTACAGTATTTTGAGGGGGGGAATTTGCATGTTCTACAGTAGATACAATAAAAATAAATTAATAAAATAAGAATTTACAACAAAAATCCTTTTAACAAAATATATAATCTTTTAGAAAAAAGCAAGAAATTTACAAGACTTTGATGCACAAATTTCATATTTATTATACACACATTCACTTACATATAAAAAGTTTTTATTTTTAAGATAACAAAATCAATATCTTTATGAAAAACTAAACTTTTTTAATCAAATAATACTAAATTCTACTACTGAAAATCAAGAACAACTTAAATAAGATTGACTATTCTTAGACTTTTTTTGTTTATTATTTTGACCATTTAAGCCATTGTTAGGATTTAAAGGAAAACAATAATTACCTTACATGGGTTATTGCTCATTTATATGAATGATAAGACCAGAGGCAAATTTTAACCTACAATCTTATGCAAACGTTTAGTTACAGTACTGTTTACATAAAGGGAAATTCTGAAAATAACTTTCTTTTGTTTGAAATAAGCAATTAAGCATATCTAAAAAATGAAATATATATAGGATACAAATGTTGCCATACATTCCCCTTCAATGTATATACACCACAATGATTCATCGTATACTCTCAAAATTTTATCAGAAATAAATCATACACATATATTACAATAAAAGTAATTAATCCAGTGATTATGTATCATAACTAATAATTATTCATAATCTCCAATAAATTTGACAAATGAGAAATTATGAATATTTATCTCTTTTACCAGTTTATAAAATTCTCAACTCATATTGGGGAATGTAATAAATTCAAATAACCTTGTTGAAAAATTATACCTTAATTTTAAAAAATTAAATTTCCAAGTAATATTAAATATTTCATTCTTAATAATTTGAAGAACATTATGGTGACTTGGAATAAAACTCAAAATAATTTTTCAAATTAAAAATCTAAATAACAGTAGCCCTTTCATACATTGTTTTCAGTAGATATCTCTTAAGACAGACATAATAGGTAACTGTATAAGTTTTATAATATGTGTCATAAAAGGTATTGAAAATATAAAATGATCAAAATAACTTAAAATAAAACCTAGCTTGTTATTTTAGAAAATACTTCATTTTAATAAGCAAAACAGAACTTAGAACTAAAACTAGTATTTGTAGATAATTTTAACATGTTGTCAAGTAAGACCTGAATAAAGAAACCAATTTATATTATTAGAATTTGTATAAAACAATTTCATAAAAAAAAAAGAAAATTTACTTACATTTACTTGAAAGCTTACTTATTTAGACACATTTCATTATTATGACACTTCAAATTACACAATTTTCCAGATTTTTTACATTCATACTTATTAGATTTGCACATTCTCTTGCAAACGCATTGTTGATATCCCTGACTTCCAAAAAGAGATGATTTTCTAATACATTTTTGAGGTAATATAATTTGATCTGGAACATCTTCAAGAAAATTAATTTTTTACCACAAATTGTGAACTAGTTTCTAGTATACCTTTGTGGAAGTTTTTCCATCTTCCTTTTTAGCAGTCAGGAATAAAAGATAAAAATTCTTCATACTGAAGCTCTAATATAATAGAATTGTATATATTATATACAATTCTATTATATATTATTATTGTACTTAAATTATTATTGTACTAATATAATAAAATGAATTGTAAAAGATAATTGACATATCAGTAACAAACGGATGCATTAATTTTAATAATAAATGAATTAAACAAAACTGTTTGGTATTTATTTTTGATAATTTTTTATAATTAGTTACAGTGTAAAATACAGTCAGGAACATTGAAAATAGCACACTAAGAAGAAATGTATACATGTAAAACATTGCAAATAAGTATGTGATTCAATATCCAAATGATAAAAGTTTGGTGCCAATGAGCATAACCACACATCCAGCAGTGGTGCTGCAATCAGGAAGTAGTCCCTATATAAACTGGTACAAATTGGAAGATATGGAAATTTAAAGATCACATGCCAGTGCTAAGAGGACTGTAAAGCGAAGAATGCCAGAGAGAAGTGTGAGAAGACACGTTAGCCTTCACAATTTAACTAACACAGGATCATTTGCACACGCATTGAAACTATTAAAACAATAATGGTTGCCTTTATTACGACATAAGAAAGAACTTTCATCTATCAAGCTGTTAAAAAATGACTATATAAAGGAATATTTGCTACTATTATATTATATAAATATTAGAAAGGAATACTATTATTCTGAAATAACTGTCATATCTGTGCAAATATCAACAATTTAATTCTACATATTATGTGTTTCATTAAAATAATCTTGTATCAAAATGTAATTAGCAGTTAAAGAGAGCTCAAATATTTAATTCAATAATGAAACTTGTATTAACCCAACTGCACATTCTTATGCTTTGAAAGTAATAAATTATATAAACAGTAGACTTTTCATTTTATAAAACAAATTAACTATATAAAGATAATTACCTAATTTGCATTATTAACTTAAGTTAAATCTTTTATACCTTGAGTCACATTTTTAATAATATAAAATATATAAATAAGGCAAATGAAATCCCCAAGAATGATTATCTGCCTAAAATTCCTGAACCAAATTTCCCTTCAAAACCTTTGAATTTTAAGAGTGGCAGCGCCAAAGTAATGAATTGAGTCAAAAGAATTTTGATGAAATAGAAGAATTGTGTGAGTAAAAACCACCACATGGATACCAATAAACTTTCAATTCGAATCAAACAGTCAAATTCAAAACATAATTTTAAGTCAAATTCAAAACATAACTTTAATAGAAAATTTTTTCTATACTCATAGTTTTTGTAAAGTTACATTTTTCAACTAGTGACTGTAATGTTCTGATTGGTTATTGCATCTTTTACATTATCCGAAGATAGTGAGTTTGAATGTCAACTCAACTAAAGATCAGTCATGTTTGTTAATGCAGTTAAGGCAAGTAAAATGTCCTAGTCGCAATTTGAATCTTTTAGGTATTTTCTTTAATTTGAATATCATCCCTAAAATAACCTTAACCACCTCACTGAAGGAATCAACTCTAGCCATAATTCTTCCTTTGGGTTCTTTTCCATGCTATATGAATAAGCTTGGCTCACGAAGTACTAGTTTGCTTAACTTTTCAATTTTAATTCTACAAACAATAACCATGTAAATGTTTGCTTGAAAGACAAAAAAAAATCTATTAATTAAAAACTAAAAATTCTATAAAACAGAATTTTTTTATTTGTCTTTCAAACAAACATAACATCAATATGAAAAGAAAGAAATGTTTTACTTTCTTTTTAAATTGATAAATTAATTTTCATTAAAGTTTAAAATTAGATTTTCTCAAATTCTTTAAGTTTTCTAAAATAAAAAATAGGATATTTTTTAAAATTTAAATTTTCTGATACAACCGTAAAAGATTTTGCTTAAAAATATAAAATAAATCACTCTCTTTTTTAATTTTTTTAACTTTACCCAAATATACTCTTGTTTTATCCTATTACAAGCAAATTATTCAGAATCAAAGCTATTTCAAAAATTAATTAAGTGACTTGAAATTTGTCATGACAGACAAGCTATAAATTGAATAAGTTTCCTTACTATTGTGACTAGCTTTCTTAATATTTTCCAACTGTGACAACAAAAAGTTTCTCAACCATAAGTATTTTCAAAGGTTCCTTATTTATGCTTATCTTCATTTACATTCATAATAAGTGTACCACAGAATTGTCTGATAAATAAAGCAAAACTTGATTTTGATTCTTCTGGAATGTTCTAGTTAATAAATACCTATTCTAAACTAGAAAAAAATAATAATTACAACCCTCTGAATTAATCAAAGTTTAAGCCTGTTAACAATTTAACCATCCTATTAGCTATTAAATGTTCTATTAGCTTTGATGAAGGTAACCTTCTATTTCCAAACAAATTTAAATTATACTTTTCCATTTCTTTTGATTTTTGAAGTTCTAATTTTTCAACTATTTCAAATCTATCATTACAGACTCTACTTTAACATTGCCTAGCTACCACATTGTAATTCTTATAAGCTAAAATTAATTTTTGCAATTCCAAAACCTTTGTTTCTGAATCCAATTTTTTTCATATTCTAAAACTAATTGAACAAAATCAGCTTTTCATCCCTCGAAAGAAATAACATGTTGTTTCTAATATTCGAAAACTGAAAATGAAATCAAATAAAGTGAAAAACACACAAAAATTTCAAAGCCAAATTTAATAACAAAATTTCAACATGATTAAAAATCGTTTTAGAATTAAACATATGTAATACAAAATACATAAAATTAAAAAACAATGATAAATGTAATGAAAAACAAATTCTAAAATGTTATTACATTTAAAAAAAAATGAAACATTTTAACAAAATTATAAAATATATATACATTTTTCTCAGTTATTTTGAAAATGTATGAAAAATGTTATCTGAAATTAGTTTTCTATTTGTATATTAAACTCATAATGAAATTAAAAAAATGTCTTATTACTAATTATTCTTTAATAAATTTCTCTTTATATTTTTTACATACATCTTCTATCAATTTTTTAAGAAAAGATCACTTAAAAAGATGCTTACTTTTTTTTTAAAAATTGAAAACCAAGGTATAACTTATAAAAGTTTGCTGTTATTGATAGTTACTGAATTTATTTATGTAATAAAAACTTTATCTCTAAATTAAGTTAAAACTTCTCAAAAGTAATTTAACTGCCGTATTTTCCTGTATATAATCTGCAGTGGCGTATTATCTGCACAAGCTTTTTTAGAGTGAAAGGGAAAAAAAAAAGGTGTCGCATAATCCGCGACATCTTGTTCTCATAAAACTTATCAATACTTAGCTTCTAATAACTTTTAAAACGATGATAGACACATTTAAAATATATATTAATTTGCTTCATTAATATTTACACCAAAGAAATAGATTATTTACAAACTGCATTTTTTATACATTTTTCTTTTATACAGCGAGTGCTTGTTTTTCATTTCACATCAACACATTTATTGCCATTTTTTCACATTTCCTTTCGCTATAGCTTTTAATTTAAAATCTGCTGTGTGACTTAACAATTTTTACTGCCATATGATGATTTACAAATTTTAATATTTTCAAAATGAAACAGCTCACGTCAAGACAAATTGCGAAATAACGTTAGTGACATGAAACTATATCTTTACGAGGAACCGAATTTGCATTTGAAAGTAATTGGATAAAGCTGATTATAGCGTAAATAACTCAGGTGTGTCTTGGTAACACTTGTTATATTTTATGAAACTTAAACAGGATTGCTTTCAAAAATTTCTTTTAAGAATTTCTGATAGAGAATGTTTTTTATCAGATTATCTGCGGCGACGTATAATATGCACAACAAAATTCGGAACTTTTTTAATACATAATCTGCGGATTATATGCAGGAAAATATGATAATAAAAATATCTTACAGCAAAATATTATAGGTTTTGTAAAATGTATGATTTTTTTTTTCTTCTCACTATTTTACATGAAATAACTGAGAGCAAAATCATCAACTTAGAGTTACAGAAAAAGAAATTATACGAATTGTTTCCAGTGATAAGAAAAATAAGGAGTTGATTTGAAGATAAAATTATTCATAGTGCACATTAGAGAAGAATTTACAACATAACACAAGTAAAATAAGCCTGACTACAAAAAATAATTAACTCAGCTTTTTTTAAAAAAAACTGTATGGCTAAACAAAATTAAAATTGCAAGAAACACAAATACAATGCAATTTAGAAACAAATCCATTAAAAGCAATGAATAAACAATTAAAATATACTTCTTAAAGACTTAAAAGAATCTTCATGCAATTTTTAACCTGTGGATATTATTACTAATTGTTAACATACAAATGTGCTCTTTTAGTAAATCATTGTATGTTTTCACAATTTAACAATCTAAATAATTTAAAAATAAAATAGCTTAAAGTATAATAAACAAGAGATTACTGAAATTACCTGAAAAATACCATCACCAATTTTTTTTTCTTCCGAGATATTTATCAATTCTTCAATAAGGTCTAATTTTCTATAATAAAATATAAATTGTTTTCACAAAATATAGAATGTAACAAGTATTTCATTAGTTATGTGTCTATTAGGGCACATTTGGCAAATATTCACTTCATTTAAAAGTTAGTTTAGTTGAATTATTGATGAGAGTATTAAATAAACAGTTGACTAATAAATCAATAAAATAATTATTTTCTAAAAAAGTAATTAAATCAAACGTTTTGTATTATTTTGTACTTTCATTTAACTTTATTTAAGATGTTTTAAAAGTAATAAAACTTTGTTTTAACATTTTGTCACTGGCCTTATACCCAAAATGATTATAAGGCACTTTAAAGACTTGTTTTTGATTCTACAGTTAATCAATTCCACAACACTTTTCCCACAGTTGAAACTAAAAATAGAATACCGTATTTTCCTGTATATAATCCGCAGCGGCGTATTATCCGCAGCGGCGTATTATCCGCACGGCCGTTTTTTCGAGTAAAAGGAAAAAAAGCGTCGCATAATCCGCGGCGTTTTTTTTTTAGCGAATAGTCTAAAATATGTACTGCTGATAATATAGGTGTCATATAAAATAAAAAAATGCACAGTAGGATTAAAAATTTAATAAATTGTAGAGAAAAAAAGTCTTTATTATGAAAAATATCAGTCTAGATCCAGTTCATCGCAAAGTGCGATAAACTTGAGATGAAAACATGAGATCGATCAAAAGCGATAATTTCGAGAAGATTCTTGTAAAACTTATCGATATTTAGTTTCTAATAACTTTTAAAACGATGTTAGACATATTTAAATTAATATATATTTGCTTCGTTAATATTTAAATGAAAGAAATGGATTATTTACAAATTGCGTATTTTATACAATTTTTTTTATACCGCGCGTGCTTTGTTTTTCACTTTACATTAACACATTTGACGCCATTGTTTTTATTTGCTTTCGCTATAGCTTTTAATTTAAAATCTGCTGTGTAACTTAAAAATTTTCGCTTCAATATGACGATATACGAATTTGAATATTTTCAAAACGAAACAACTCACGTCAAGGCAAATTGCAAAATGACGTTAGCGAATTTAACACCGTAAAATTTTTAAGAGGAACCGAATCGGTTTTTAAACGTAATTGCACAAAGCCGATTATAGTTTAAATAACTCAGGTGTGTCCTGGTACCACCTGTTATTTATTTTATGAAACATAAAGAGTATTTCTTTCAAAACTTTCTTTTATCAGATAATCCGCGGCGGCGTATAATACGCACAACGAAATGTGGAACTTTTTTAACACATAATCCGCGGATTATATACAGGAAAATACGGTAATATGAGTTTTAGATGGGTTGGTTGGGTTTTGTGGCGCAAGGTCCAAAGAAGACAAGCTGCGCCAAAAATAAAGTTTTAAAGAAAATTGATAAATTATAGTCAAAACCCAAACTCAACTTTAAAAATTTAAAACACAAAAATTAATGTATATATATATTTTAAAATCCAAAAAACACATAAGTATATGAAAGTAAAATAAAATTCATAAAATTTAAATAAAATTAAGGAAACCAATTTCCCTAAGAAAAGAAAAAAAGGTATCGGTGAGGTGACTCCCTCACTAAATCATACATGGTTAAAAGGTCTGTTCGAAAATATTTAAAATGGTAAAGGTTAAAATTAGGACATGAAATTAAAATATGAGCAACAGTATATGGTTCATCATATGTTTCACACCATGATTTAATTAACTTAAAAACTAATGTCTGTGTGTGAAATGTGTGTGTCTGATACAAAGGTGAGTCAAACGAACATCTGCACTTTGTAACGGTAAAACTAATGAAGGGATGACGTATGGAAATATGGCACATAGTTTATTGGAGTCCTGCATATTTCAGTATTCCTGCCAGATAGAATTAACAAGTCTTTTAACAACCCTTCTCACATCGAGAAGAGGGACGGATGAATGAAGAATAGACGATGCAGCTTTAGCAGCTGCATCTGCCTTTTCATTTCTCTCTAGACCTATATGACCTGGGATCCAACAGAAAATGTCATAACCCTTGCCAGCAAGGGAATCCAATGCTATGAAAATCTTGGACACAACGGGATGACAATTATTGGAATTTTTCAACGCTTCTAATAATCTCAAACTGTCAGCATACGTGCAGATTTTATAAAACTTCTCTGTATTAACTAGCTGAAGAGCTTGAAGAATGGTGGTAGCTTCAGCTGTAAAGATAAAGCAGGACCTATGCAGGCTGTAACCATAACTGGCATTAACATATAGAATATACCACAGCCAACATGTCCTGCAGTTTTAGATCCATCTGTGAATATAGGGGTGTATAATGAATAGTGATAGCGATGTGAAAAGAAAAGCTGTTGAAAAATCGTTGAGGTTGTGACTGATTTTCTAAATAGATCGAATGGATTAATAATGTTAATCCGTGTATCATACCAGGGTGGATGAATATGTAAGACCGTTTTAATAAAACGGACGTCATATGGGTCTGTCAAAAATAGTTGAGCTTTAGTTCGAGTGAGAAAGGGTTGGATGCTGTACATTCGAGCATCATAGTCTCTTTAATGCAGGAGAAATGGCCAAGGAATGTATAGGATGTTGTCAGTCAGACATGGCCTTTGCGTAATAATTCAGAGACAGCTGCATCCGTCTCAGGTCTAAAGGCAATTGTTGGCAAATCGCATAAAGACTCTGCGCACGGGTGAGGTGCGGAGTGCTCCTGAACATATCCTCAAAGCAGAGTGATGCACAGTGTCCAGTCTGCGTAAAAGAGAAGACCTAGCAGATCCATACACAACACACCCGTAGTCAATACGAGATAAAATGAGTGCTTGATAGACTCGAAGGAGTGACAAGCGATCAGCACCCCAAGATGTATTTGAAAGCACCTTGAGTATATTAAGCGATCGCTCGCACTTCTTCCGCAAATGTAAAACATGCAGAAGAAAGGTCAACTTTCGGTCGAATTTCACACCAAGAAATTTAATCTCGTTTACTACAGGTATTAGTGTGCTGTTCAGTTTGATAACAGGAACACTATGAATGCTGTAAACAGCGTCCAATCTGCCCGACTGTAGACGTATGTAGGTACACATTGCTGCACACTACTACCTCCAGTCAGGGAGATAATGAGCGGGAAATGATCGTTGTTTTGCAGATTATAGTAATGTCGTTGAATAACCAAACAATTGAAGTTTAATCAAAATATAACTATTTAATGAGCAATAATTATTAGGTACAATTAATATTTGTGATACATTATCAAATTAAAAGGAAATTATAAAATTTAGCACGTTTTACTGAATTTTCACCAATGGAGTAGCGAGCGGTTTGCTTGGAGAGTTTTGTAATATAGAATTGCGATCAGACTCTATGTTTTAGAATTTTCTGCCTAATCACTCCATCTTCGTTGGAAGGCTGAAGGACACCATGATAAAATTGCTACCAGCTAATCCACGACAACAGGAGCATCGAACAGTTTTTGTCAACAAAGATCTTTCAAACTGCTCTCATGTGTTCCTGCGGACAGACACTTTAAAAAAGAGTCTACAACCGCCCTATGAGGGTCCATTCAAGGTCATTGAACGAGGAGATAAAGTCTTCAAGCTGCTCATTCGCGGACAGGAAACTACGGTAAATATAGATCATATTAAAACCGCTGTTGCATCTTCTTCCTTCCACTTAAGCTAACTAACATTCATTTCCTATAGATGGCGCTGTGTTAGGTCATGTGATTTCATTTCTTCATACTGTACTTCTAACTTTTTCTCTAGTCATGTTGTTGCTGTTGAATAAAACACTTTAAAGAAACCAGAGGCTCGCACTGACTTATTATGTCAAACCAATAGCCATATTTTATCTCGTGCTACAACACCCGCCTTCATTGCCAAAGATGAAGATTATCCTGTGCCCCACACCGGACAAGAGACGGAAGCGACAGAAGAGGAAACAACATCTACATCTCCAAGTGTCATACCAACTACCACAGTTACACACTCAGGTCGCCGTGTGCATTTCAACAGGCAGTAACTGTAACTACTGGAAAAAATCTCGCTATCACTGGTGGGGGGCTACTGTAGTGGTCCCGCAGCAAAACGTAAACAATGCGGATGGATACGAGATATGCAGTGTATGAATAAACTGGTGATTAGGCAGAAAAATCTAAAACAGTCAGTCTGATTGCAGTTCTGTGGAACAAAATTCTCCAAGCGAAACGCTCGCTACTGAATTGGTGAAAATTCAGTAAAACTTGAAAATTCAGTATAATTTCCTTTTAATTCGATAATGTATCACAAATATTAATTGTAACTTATAATTATTGCTCATTAAATAGTTATGTTTTGATTAAACTTCCTTTGTTTGGTTATTCATCGATATGACTATACTTATAACTAAAGCCTGCAGAGTAGTATTTAATGGATGAACAGTGCTGGGGAAGTTATTTGATGTTAATATACAAACACCTCCAGACACTGCACCATCGTCACCAGTCTTTTCTGTAGCATTGAAACCCACCCATAGAAATGTTACAGGTAGACTTCAGGAAAGTTTCCCGAGGTGCTACACATGCGGGGTTATAAGCTGATGTAATAGACTTGATGTCATCACAAGTCAGTTTCAAGCAAGTCAGATTGCCTCTGCAAGCATTTCTTGAGTGCCCAAAATGTTGACACTGAAAGAATGGCAAGGAATTTGATATATAAGGCCGGACGGGAAGATTCATATATGCAGCTTTTATATTGTCTGGAAGATTTGGTGTCGCAAAAGTCAGAATGAGATGTTTAGTATTGATAAACTGTCCATCTCTTCTGACTGTGATGCATTTAACAGCACAGACCTTCTGACTCTGCAAGTTCTCAAGTATCTCATCTGTCGGCGAGTTCAACAGATTCCTTGCGGAAATTACATCTAGTGAAAAGTTCAAGTTATCTTGAGGCGATACAGTTATCTCTATGTTTGCTAGCATTTGCATATTGACTAGCATTGCAGCTTGTTTTGAGTTAGCAGCCTCAACCAGTAAGTCACCAGAACGCAACTTGCAGATACCGCTTACTTCCCAAATTAATCCCGATATTCCTTTTCGTATAAGAAAGGGGGAAACATTTTCAAAAGAACCTTCCTTCCTTTTGATTACATAAAATTTAATATTTTTATTTTCTATTAGTTGCTCCCGTGGGAGAAATGAATAATTTTTGTTTTTCATAATAAAAAAATAAAATTTCGGGACCTGACAGCACCACCTACCACTGAGTCCAACGAGGGGATGCAGACCAGCTGCACCAGTGCTAGCCAGATCCTATACACTCACAGTACATCCCTGTGATGGTCTCCACCCTTAACGAGTCATTCAGCAGATGTACCGATCGCTTGGTCCATAAAGCTGATTGATGTGCTGAGGACCACAACACACCTCCCGTTTACCTGAAGCAGAGGCCAAAGCAATGTGTTGGTCCCTGGGGGCCTCAATTATAAGGATCCTCCTTTCCAGGGTCACGGGTCTCCACGCAAGGCAAACACGTGGGTGATTTAGTTCCCAAAAGTAGGTATTAGCAACAGAGCGGCGACAGCTTCTCAAGGAGAGCCCTCAACCTCATCAGAGGCAACCACATTGAGGGGAAAAAGGAAGTGAAAGCTGGAGAGAGGAGAGAAGAAATAAAAGAAGAGGACAGATCACTGGGGTACCTCAGGATTGTGACACCTGTGTTTACTTAAAGAAAGTAACTCCCTGAGGGAGAGTTTTGGATGGGCTAGATTCATAGTTGTTTGTTCTACCACAGGAATTTTTTTCTCTTTCGATTTTTTATATATTTTTAATTTTGCTTATATTCTACTAATTTAGTGGCATCCATTAAAATTTCTGTATTCTGTTGAAAATCATTAATAAATTTCGAAATTAAAATGCATTTCAATGCAGAGAAGCAATGAGCACTGCATTCGCTTTTATTAAATAATGAAGCAATACCATTTAATGCGTGTGAAAATAAATTCCTGACTATCAAATAAACTGAATGCAGTAGCGAATGCTTCAAGTTTCTGAAGCTACAATTTGTCATTTTCCTTTTTCTCCCCAGTACACTTAGGTATTAAATAACTAATATCCTTAAAATTAAATGGTTATCTTGTATGAAAGTTAACATCAGAAATATGACTATCTTTCACTTCATATGCATTATTATTAAAAGTCACAATCTCTTCACACCTACATTTGAGTAGAAAATAGAATCACTTCAATTTCTTAATCAGTTTTTTTTTTACATTTTTTGTAAATAATATATACAACCATTAAAGTTTTTTTTTTTCCATTTATGGTTGAAATATAAATGCCTCAAGTTGTTTTGTTTAGAAAGTGTATCATAATGAAATCTAAGAACAAAAAATTATGTTTTAAAAGTGTATATCAAATTGAAAAGCTTGAATTTTAATATTAGAGTGTAATAAATGAAACGTATAAAGTGATTAATTTAGCTTTTTTTTTTCTTTTTTTTAATTCTTTTGTCAATGATTCAGTGAAATTCATCATATATATTATTGGATTAAAATTGTTGCGTGTAATAAATTATTGAATATAATGCAGAAATATTTGATATGTATTTAGGTTTACCATGAATTGTAATGCTTAAATTTGAGTTTTCATAAAAATATATTTAATAATATAATAAGAAACTTGAATTTTCTTTTTATAAAAATTATGCCATTTAAATTAATAATTAACTTTTATTGCTTCTTTCCAGGAGTAGATTGCATTATACAGATGTTTTTCTTTAAACTTGGGGCTACAGATCTGTGTTATGTCACATTTATGTAAATAAATATGAATTTTCATAAAAATACTTATTATTTATGTCACTGACTTAGTTTTATTGCCCAGTTGTCTCTTGTGCTACATATATTTATACTGACATTTTTTTTAAGGCGAGTACAACTGCCAGTTAATTGAAATCAAAGTTTTACGAAGAATTGTAAGGCTTGTTAATTAAAAACTTTAGTTTCTCATAAATATTTATCTTAGTTACGTTACTGATTTAGCTTTATTGTCCAGTTCTCTCCAGAGTTAGATTGTATTTAGACTGATGTTTTTTTAAGGTGGATGCCAATACCTAGTTAATTTAAAATTCAAAGTTTCATAAAAAT
The DNA here is from genome assembly GCA_026290005.1 of Latrodectus geometricus. NCBI lineage: Eukaryota > Metazoa > Arthropoda > Arachnida > Araneae > Theridiidae > Latrodectus > Latrodectus geometricus. The sequence continues at coordinate 73,783 of JAPDSC010079775.1, forward strand.
GTTTAAGTTACCGACTTAGCTTTATTTGCTCAGTTCTTTATGGAGATATATTACAATTCAAACTAATATTTTTTGAGATAGGCACCACAGCCTAGCAGCTTAAAATTTGAGTTTTCATAAAAATGTATGTTAGTTACATTTATTTAGCTTTATAGCCCTGTTGTCTTTGGAGTAAATTGTGTTTACAATGATGTTTCTTTTTAAATGTGAGAGCCATTGCTTTGTTAAACATAATTTAAGTTTTCTTAAATATGTATATTTTGTATGTTATTGATTTATTTTTATTACTTGGTTGTCCCTAGGGTAAGATAGCATTTGCACTCATGCTTTTTAAGGTGGCCATCCCAGCCCACATTATTAAAACCCAAAATTTTTCATAAAAACATTATTTACGTTACTGATTCAGATTTATTGCTTGAGTTGTCACCTGCTCTAGACTGCATAATATTTAGTTATTTGTGTAAAATCCTGGGTAAATGAGAGTTTGACATGATTACCAATTTTCCTGCCAAGCACTGCACATTTAGCTCGCCAATCTAAATTACGTCACTACATACAATATCTGGTTACCAAATACTGATCGCACTCAAATTTCATTTTTGCAATACAACACTGTTTTAAGTTGAAAATATCAAAATTTTGAAAATTTCATTATAATTACTTACTACAGAAGTAGTAAAATGCTAATAACAAGATAATAATTTCACAAAAATTACATCATAAAAACCAAATTTAAACTAAGTGTCATGCAGTCTACAGTAGGTAATAATTGAGCAATAAAGCTGAATCTATAACACAAATAAAATGTACTTTTATACAAACTTGAATTTTAATTGACCAAGCAGTGACACCTACATTAAAATTAACTTCAATGTATGTAGCAAAATCTGGCACAAATTGAAGCCCAGCAATAAAAATAAATCTATAATACAAAACTAATAAAAACTAGAGTTTCTAATTAATCAATGTTATCATTCTGAATAAATCTAAATACAAACACGTGAAATATATAAAAACAATTGATATATAACTTAAAATATTATACACAACAGCAATATTAATTAAAAACAAAATACCTAAAATAATCCAGAATTGTCAGCACAGTAAAACAACAGACCTGAGAACTTCAGCCAGGATTATTTTTCTCATGGAAAGATTACTCCATGAGGAAAATAATAATTCGAAATAATAACTCAAAGTAATAAAAGTAAAATATATAAAAAAAAAATTATATATTTAAAAGATAAAAATTAATTTACTTTATAAACTTTCAAAATAAGTTTTACTTAAGAAACTTAAAGTAAAAAATTGCAACTAATATTCAAGAACTTTATAATAAAATTTCAAAATATAAATATAAAAGCATTTGCCTCAAAAGCTTAAATTGTAATCAAATAAAAAATAATTAATAATTAAATACTTCAATAGTTACTAACACACAAAACAAATTTCATGAATGTACACAATCAAGTTATGCGTAAAATCAATATCATGATATACAAAAGCATTCTAACATGGTAAGACAGTTTGGTGCATTTTATCGACCACAGAGGCACCTAAAATTTAGATGTTTTGTAATATGTAATCTTTAAGAAATAAGTTTCTAGTTTATATATTAGTAAAAGTGAAATAAGAAACTTTAATGAAATATTAAAAAAAAATTGATATTTAAAATCTAAAATAGCATGTAATTGCCAATGTTTGGGATTTTGAAAACCATATATTGCACAATGATGCATAGAAAACCATATATTAAACAATGAGGAATAATTAGGTATGTGAAATAATTGTGTAGAACTTAGCACAAAAATCTGAAACTGTGACTAACGGAGGCAACAGCAGGCTTTTTCCAGAATTAATTAGTTTTTTCCATATTTTTAAATATTTTACAATTGCTTAGCATTTGAAATTAATTTTAATATTGCTAACTTTTTTTCATACCATTTAATCTTCCCTTTCAATTCGAAAATCTCAAAGAAAATGTGTTGATACAAACTATTCAACTAGAAATATATTAAAGATAAATTAATATCAATTTATTTCAAATCATAGATGCGCTGATTCTTTTGGATTAATAATTAAATGTGAAAGAGAAGTGTGTGCATTTAATGTTTCATTGAATTTAGTATTTTTCATTTATAGTTAAAAGTCGTGTAACTTCTTGAACTTTTCACTTCGTATTTTACTAATTTCAAGCATTAAATGTTGCTATGATAGTTAAATCAGAAATATTCGAAACTGCGATATCCAAAATCTTAAATTATGTGAAATCCCGTAGTTTCGTTTGCTTAGAAAATGTCAGTTGATTTTATTTTTGCAGACGCTAAGCTGTAGGTACAAATACGATTTGGTCCAAAAATGCTTAAAATAACTTTCCATTTTATATTTTAAAACGTATAAATGAATCAATAAATAACTTACTCCATGACTGTTTATGCGAAGCAAAGATGAACTTGTTGCCAAATTTGTGAAAAACAATTCAGTTTCAATATCAGTATTTATTTTCAGGATAGAGCTAACCTAACAATAATTAAAAACTGATCATTCTGTATTATTTACAGTATATGTATAAATTTTTAGAAATCACTAATATAGACTATATAATTGTAAGTAATTCCCTTTTCAATTATTTATATTCAGCACAGATCAATATTTAAGACCAACATCTTCCCGAAAATACGGCACGACGAAATTTGAAATGCCGCTAGGAAGCAGGACCGATGCGTTCTCACTATTGTTGTGGAAAATGCATTGATTTCTATGGGAATAAATATCTTTAAAAATAATTAAATGAAACTTCAAGTAATGTGAAATAGTTGAATTTACATGATAAATATATTGATTATTAATCTGTCATTGATTATGATAAAAAAATGACAAGGGAAATACAAAGTCTAAAATTTTATTTTTAGATGTTATGCAGAATGGAAACAATTTTACTTTCGTGTTTGTGAATAATAAGCAATTTATAATTCACAAAATTCATTGCATCTATTTCCAATTAGGGATGGGACATAGTTACTTTTCTTGTACCTGGTAAGTACTGATTACAGTTACTTTTAAAGTATTAAGTATTTTACTGATTACATTTTGTACTTGTTACATAAATGTGCTGCCATCTATTGTATTACAAAACACTTACAAAGTTTTCATAAATTTACTAAATAAATTTATTAAAAATTAAATTAATAATAAATGAAGTAATAATTAATAAAAATAAACTATTAAATATATAATATTTAATGTAATTTTATAAATTAATTTTTATAATTAGCATTAATTTAAATTATTACCATTTATAAATAAATATTAACTTAAATAATAGGTGTTTATGTGATAATCTATAAGAAAAATAATTTTTATGTGGCTTACATTTCATTTGTTGCAATTTTATGTGTTTTCTTAGAATCCTTTAATTTATATTTCTCTGTATTGTGCTTTAATTTATTGTATTATGCAGATAAAACTAATTTTTCTCCAAAAACAGTTTTTCTGTGAAAAATTACTTTTCAAACTTTTTCATAAACATTTTTCATTTAATATAAATATTCTCATTTATTTTCAGAATTTAAATATTTTTATTCGTCAAAATTAAATCTTCAAATTACTCAATAGTAATTTTTACCGATTTCCAATGTTACTTAAAATATAAAATTAGATAAAATAAGAAAATAATTCCTACTTTTCAACTAAATCAGCTTAATTTTTTATTTCTATTTAGTAAAATTTTTTAATGAAATAAATAAAATTTTAAAATTAAATGGTAAATAATTTGTGAATAATTGTTATATGAGAGGATTAATCAATAACAAAGATATTTTTTATTTGTTAGAAAAAGAAATTATTACTTTTTGTTGAAAGTTGCTTAGAAAAATACAGCAACTAATTAAAAAAACAAAATTTTTCAAATTTTTTTATATTTTTAAACATTAACAAAGCAATTATATTAATATTTGTGATATTATAATAAATTGTAATTTTTCTCAGAAAAAAACATTTATTTGTATACATTTTATGTGTTAGATAAACCATGTTCTTCGGAAATAAAAATTTCATTTCAACATTACCATTTTCAAGCAAAATTGTCGCATATTAGCCAACACTGTCATGCTTATAATTTTTTAAATTATGTAATGTAATTATATTATAGAAAAAGAATCATACATGTTAATTCAAATTTTCTTTTATTATCTAATTAGGTAATCAAAAATTCAAACATTTTTTCTTTGCTTTAAAGTTTTATTATAATCATAGCTTGTAAGAAATTTCAGTTCATTTATTTAAATAGAATCATATAATATTTTGTCCAGAAATTGATGGCAAATTTTAATACAAAATATATTATTTTTTGTTAGTAAATTAACTGCAGGATTTAAATTGACACTTTCACAATTCGAATTTACATCATTAATTAAAAATAATAATTATATAATTTTAAAGTTCGATGTAGTACATATAAAATTCAGGAAATATCAATAAGTCTATGCAGTGTTTTGTTTGCGATATCAAAATATTGTAAGCAGTATTCGGAGTATAATAATTGATATTTATTAATATACTTATTATACCTTAGTATAAAAACATTTTCGCATTTGTTCAAATGATCAAATAAAAAAAATTTTTTTTTCAATATAAAATTAGACTTTTTTAACCCATTTTATCCCAATTTATTTATTTTGTTCAAATTTGAGAATAATCATATTTTCTGAGGTATATTAAACCTAAATATACTAAATATAACAAAATGTAAAAAAAAAAAAATTTTTATATAGGAAATCTGACCCGTCCTCTAAATAGGACACTGGGATAAAGGGGATAAAATTTGCACTTACATGTCTCAGTGTTATTTTCATTAGTGAAAAGCAATTTCCGACTACAAATTTTTACAATATCCGAATAATACTTCATTATTTACATAAAATTTCAATTTTCAGTTGAATATAATACTAAACTTGGTGGAAAGGCCCAAAACAAGCCTGACAAAGTGTTTTATCACATTTCCCACAGTATGTTTTGGGTTTCCCTTTGCAATCCTCTCTTTGACAACGGCGCTGTTTCTCCCTCTTCAACAGAAAATGGCCAACACCATCCTTGCGGACGTCGTCTTCTGCACTAGAAGGCATAGAAAATATTCTGGGTCTACCTTTTGTTCTGTTCGTAGACTTTTTTAGGTACACCGTTGTTATAGCTCTTCGGAACTCCTTCAAGTTTAGGGCATCACTTTTGTTGACAGCTTTGTGCATTATCCATGCATTTACCACTGCCATGTCCAGTGTACGAATGAAAAGTGGCCAGTACCACTTTTTTCCACGTATCTTGACGGCATACAGTCCAGCCAACCAGTCGTGGTGATCCACCCCGCCCATATGTTTGTTGTACGAATTTATCAAATTAGGCATCTTCACGTTAATTTTATCTTTGTGTCCTTTTACTCGCCTTTTCACATCAAAGAATGGTTCTAAAGTGCTGAAATTTGTAGCAGTAGTGACAATACTATTGTCATTCCATCGCACCAGGAGAATCTCGGAGTTCTTGTCATATGCAAAATCACACGTGCCTCTTTCTTTCTTCCGCATGGACTTAGGTTCCTCTAAGGGGCATTCGCGGTTTATCCGATTTTCTCGTATGGTTCCTGTGGCTCGATAACCCTCTTCACCAAGACTTTTCAAAAGATCAATGCTCGTAAAAAAATTATCAAAGTATAAAGTGTAACCTGAAGGATTCCCAATGTTCTCTATTAGTTTCATCACAACACGGGTACCAAGAGGAGTATCTTTTCTTGCATGAAATTCCTTACCGCAGTACAGGGAAAAGTTGTAACAATATCCTTCGCTTCCACAGAGAGCTCATAGTTTATATCCAAAGCGTATCGGCTTACCTCGGATAAACTGTTTCAGACTATTTCTACCGTAGTACATGATAATCATTTCATCAATGCTTAGATTTGCTGAGAAGTGTCCGAACTTCATAAAATTATTATTGAGCATGGCAAACAAAGGTTTTACCTTGAACGATCGGTCCTCGGGATGCTGACTTACGGTACTATTATCCACAAAGTGTAAATAAGATTTCAACTTTTGGAAACGGTTTCGTGACATTGCATTTTTCACCAGGGTAATTCCAAGGTCTTCAGCATCTGACCAGTAGTCACGTTCACAGGTATTTGAATGATAACCAGTTAGAAGCAAAATTCCTAAAAAAACACGTATTTCGTCAGCACTGGTCAAGAAATCATGTTCGTTTTTTACATCTGTTGCATATCGCACAGTTTCTTTTACTATGTGATCGTAAACTTCGTTAGAATAAAACTGCTCAAAAAGTTCCACTGGAGATTTTTCTTTCAATGTAGTTTCCATGTGCTTGAGCAAGTCATTTGCAGTTGAATCAACCTGTGTTTTCCATTTTGAATATTGTGGTGATTTCGTCTTTATCCAAGATGACTGATACTTTTCAGCTTTTCGTCTGCGCTTTGTTGTCGAAACACCAGCGCTTGTGGACGCTTCAGTCTCAATACTATCTCCAACTCTGACTTCCAGAGTCCCAGGAACGTCATTTACAACAATCTCACCAGTATTTACTTCCGTGTCGTCCCCTTCATCTTCGTCAGTTAGTTCACTGGCATCTGGTGGTAACACAGCAATTTCAACATCGCTCTCATCTGAATCTAAACTATTTAATAGTTCCAGTGCTTCCTCTAACTTCAAAAACCTTTGCACAGACATCACTCTTTAGGGGCAGAAACGTAGGGAGGATTTTTTTTCTAAACTTCTAGTTACAAATTTAGAAATATCTCATCATTTATATGCTTATCGTCCCACTGTCCTTTTTGGAGGACAGTTAAAAACTAACGCGCTACAACTTACCTAATAACAATAAAGCTTTAACCAACCAGCAGGATTATAAACGAAGACTGCTCTCACATAAAAACTGACCAGCCAAGTGCTTAAAACAAACTGAAAGGGAATTCTGCAATCGCAAAGAACAGATACATATGACGCTCATTAATGTCAGGAAAAAACAAAGTTTCCAGATGAAGGCGACGGACGGGCGAGACAGAACTCATGCTAACAGAAGCTTAGACATAACTTTACATGTTCCAGCTGATAAAATATTCGCAACAAACAACTACTAATTTCTACATGCTATTTTTCAGCTGTCCTCCGGATAGGACAGTGGGATAAAAATATTGTAAGCAGTATTTGGAGTATAATAATTGATATTTATTAATATACTTATTATACCTTAGTATAAAAACATTTTCGCATTTGTTCAAATGATCAAATAAAAAAAATTTTTTTTTCAATATAAAATTAGACTTTTTTAATACAAACATTGAAATTAAAAATTAATTGTATACAATTAATTAATTTTTAATTGAAATTCAAAATATAACCTCATAATGAATTAAATTGATGTTAATTAAAAATATTAATTACTTATTTATTTGTTTGTTAATAAATTATTTGTTAATGTAAAAAACTGTAGCTATATTATTAATGTAAAATATATTATAAAATTATCTTTAAAACTGAAATATAGTTAAAAAATCTCATATTTTTTTTCAAGTTATTAGAAGAATTTTGGATACAAAAACCACATTTTAAAAAATAATTAAAAATATAGAAATTAAAATCTTAAAATAATAAAAACGTGATATATTTGACAAAAAATGATAATCACTAAATAAATGCACCACGATTACTAACTTTCCCAACTCATTTATTTCATTAATCAAAAGGAATGAACGAAATGCTTATTTCATTCAAGCGCATCTATTATTTTTATTTCTCGCAACTCGATTTTTCTTTATTGAAATTTATTAAATTATTTTTTATCATAAAAATTTAAAATTTTATTTTAATAAATTATAGTTTATCTAAATAATGTAATTTTTATTATTAATAACTATATAAATTATTAATAAAAATATTAAAACGAATTTATTTTATTCATTACGCTCCCCTCTCCTACTTAAGCGATATCTTCCAAATTCAAAGAATCTCTCATCTATTTTCCAGTTAAACCAGCTGTAATTTCCCTTCTCCTATCCATCCTCCCTCCTATAGAAAGCGATTGTAGTTACACTGAATATTTTGGAACAAGCGAGTACGCACTTGTTCCTTATTACTTTGGAACAAACAAGTACGCGGTTGTACCTTATAACCAGAGACTAGGATACAAGACGAACATCTTCCCGAAAATAACGGCACGACGAAATTTGAAATGCCGCTAGGTGGCGTGACCGATGCGTCATACCCTATCGTAGTGGGAAATGCATTGATCTCTATGGGAATAAAAATCTTTTAAAATTAATTAAATAAAACTTCAAGTAATGTGAAATAGTTGAATTTACATGATAAATATATTGATTATTAATCTGTCATTGTTAATGGTAAAAAAAATGATAAGGGAAATACAAAATCTAACAATATATTTTTAGGTGTTATGCAGAATGGAGCCAATTTTACTTTCGTTTTTGTGAATAATGAACAATTTAATTCAGAAAATTTATTGCATATATTTTCAATCTTATTTGAAGTGTTAATATTTCTTTTTTGATGTTTTACCTCAACTATTTATTTTAAATTTATCTAAACTTAACCACATAATAGATAGTTTATAGAGTTGAAAGACATTTTGATTGATGCATTCTTTTAAAGCATTTTACCATTAATTGTAATTTTAGAATTTAAATTTCAAAGATATTTAATTTTAAATTATTTTAGAATAATTAACTTAAAATTCAAAATCTTTGAATTAGAAACAAATAATTATCTTTTAATATTTTCTTATACAAATGAAGTTATAATATTAAAATTAATCTTATTTGAATGAATTATATATTTATGTTTTACATATCAATTCAATTATTCTAATGATTTTTATGGAATATAATTTTAATATTAAATTTTTTGTTATTTTAACTTTAACTTCTTTTATTGTCAGTTAAAGCTGTAAAAATATTTTGGTATGTAATTGCATTTCATTGTAATTAATTTTTTTATGCCATTGAAAATTAAATATTCTTCAAAGTAATTTCTTATAACCAATAACTGTGTTATGTCATTAAAAAATTATCTAAATATAGCATTTCTTAAAATTTCATGTAAGAACTATTTAAATCTAAATTCTGGAAGTATTTTTTTTTTTTTTTTTTTTTTTTTTTGAAAAAAGTCTAAAAACACATCACAACTACAAAAAGCTTTCCAATTTTTCATTATTTTTCCTAAATGACATAATAAACTCTAAATTTACATTTCTTCAAAAAGAAAGCAGTAACATAAAACACAAACTAAACTTTTCCTTTATTTTATATGAATTACAAACCAAATATCCTATTTCACTGAGTCACTTTTTAAAAATTATAGTAACTCATGAAAAATAGGGCATTTAGTTAAATGGGATATTGGGTTCAATGCATCCAACAATGTCAAATTATGAATGTTTGTTGTGAAAATTTCATTTACCATTGCATTGTGTATCAATTTCTGCTTAACAATGGAGTTAGATTCTGCAAAAAGAAAATAATGATTAAATAACCAAAAATATATAGTCCTACACAAAAAGGAATAATTTAAAAATTTATTTAATTTAATACAAAGTAAAATTAGCAAGATCAAATTTAATGTAAATACAAAAATATGTTAAATTTGTTATTCAAGATCATATTAAACATGAAAACACATATAATAGAAATAAAAACTATAATAATTTCCTTAAATAAATCATGCATATATTTGAAATGGCTTTATATTTTTAGCATTTATAAGCATATGAAAATACTTCAAAGTACAATAATTATCAAATTATAAAATAAAACATGCAGATGAAAAAATATACTATTCAATATTTTTTAATGCATAGGTATCACTTAGCATCCTTGTAAAGTTGTAAAAATTTAATGATTATTATCAATACATGGAAAATAATTATATATCTTATAAGTACACATATCTAATTATTTCTAAATACAAATATGATAAATGACAATTTTACGAGAACAGCTAAATATTTATCCAGGCAAATGCCAGACAAAACACACACACACACACACACACACACACACACACACACACACACACACACACACACACACACACACACACACACACACACACACACACACACACATTCAAATACAATTCAACATTTGCATGCACACATAATTTTAATTTATAATATAACATAGTACAAAAAGCCTGGATTAAGGTGTCATAAAGGTAGAGCTTTAAAGGTACTGACACTGTACTCAGGCAGCCTATGTTACCCAGAATTACTTCTGGTCCTCATTGTTTTGAGATTGAGTGGACCCCAAGTCGTCTAAGAAAAGATAAAGCACAATAAATCTTATTAAAGAAAAAAAAAAAAGTGGAAACTAGTGCTCTACCACTGAGCTATCAACGACTCACCTCTACAAAAAAAAAAAAAGACAATTATGATAATTTTCTATACTTCTTGGTTTTAGTTACTTTGGCTTCATCAATTTTATTTGATCTGTCACAAATGAAATGCATCCTGGTTATTAAAAAACATTAATGATCGAAGCACTTAAAGAATGTTGATGATTTGAGCAGCCTACTAATGGTAATTTCTTACTCTCTATACACTCAAATATGTCATTTAGAGTAAAGATATTTAATTTTTCTATACTCAAAATTTCCATTGTAGCATTTTCTAATGTATTTATTAATGAAACAAGATTTGTGGATGGTGTTAGAAGACCACCATTATTTTTGGCCTCAATTACTAAAGTAGAGCATTGTGGATCCCCCATTTCAATTAAAGCATTTCTGCAAAATTCACAAGTTGTAAATTTTCCAATCTTTCTTGCAACATAACCAGAAAAATAGCTTACAACCATATCATTTGAATAAAATAAGTTATAATAAGTCCTAAATTATAGAATTTACAGGTAAACAATAAAAGTTTTGGGTATTTCAATTAATAAACTAAATAATGTTTACATATTAACATATTTATTATTAATGAATAATTACCATGCCTGTCTATCTCAGCCATTACTTTTGACTTCTGCTCTAAGCACATGAAAATGATAGGTTGAAAACCATAACACCCTTTAACTTTTCTTAAATATTTGTATAATGTTGTGGGTGATGGTAACTTCAATAATTCATGTTTCCTTAAATGATTATACATTTTTGTACTTTTTATTTTCAATAAAACACACTCATAAATCCACTTGTGTGAGTACCTCATTCCCTTTTCTTTGCACTGTGATGCTTCCAAACATGTTTCAATAGCTTCACATTGATTCTCAGGAAGTTCAGAAATAATGTCAGAAATTTTCTTTTGTTTCATTGCTTTACATTCTTTCTTGGCTCTAGTAATTTCTTCTTGTAATTTATCTACCTATATAAGAAAATATCAGTCAATTTTGTGGACTATATACTTAAAAAGCAGAATAGTGAGCTATCACTTATAAATGTTGCATATAATTCCTAATGGAATAACTTCTTGATTTATAAGAAAACAATTGTGAAACAATACGGTGGAGGAGGAGGATGAAAACAACATTCATATTCAACAGATTTTAACAAATTCTAAGAAAAAAACTACGTTGATAAATTAATTTATGTTATAAGCTTTACCTTTATTTTAAGCCTAGCATTTTGCCGTAAAGTATTATGAAGATATTGTCTCTTCTTCAACAGGAGAAATCTGCTGGGTACATATCTAGGGGCATTTTTTGGTTGTTGTTGGAAGCAATTTTTACAACGACCAGTTTTTTTTATGTAAAAATTACAAGGAACATAACCTGAGCACTTTTTTCCTCTATAAATATAAAATCAGTAATTTTAATACATAATAAAGTTTATTTGTATTTAATAAATGGGATAATTATTTTACTTACATATTTGTAGCATCAGCACAGATGATATACTTCTCAACATCTTTAATGAAATTAAATATACTTTCCATTCCTGTCAGCCTGAAACTGTTCCCAATTGTAGTTAAAATTCCTTTAAGGAAAACCTAATAAAATTGAAAGCTCCTAAGTAAATAAAATTATTGTACATTACAAATATTTTCTTCCAATAAAAAGAGTAATAGTAAACATACTTTAACATTAAAATTTTCATTTATTACAATCCACCTTTCTAAGCAATGATCACTGGTCCAGAACAAAAGAACTATAGAATTTCTTGTGATTGAGTATGACCATTGACTAGATGTAAAAAGAGGCTGCTGTAACTGTGTTTTTAAAAATGCAAAATTAAATTTTGGTGTTGTTGATGAGCATTCAAGTATCTCATGGTTTACTTCAGATAATGATTCTATTATATTTTCTGTAACAGAATTTAAAATGAATATTTTCAAATTTCTAAATAAATAAATTAGAAAATGTTTTTAAAAGGAATACAATCCAAGATCATAAATTTTAACAAAAATTTGCAGGCATTTCACAGATATTTCTAAATATTAACAAAAACCATTATTCTAATTTAATGGATAAATGGTAAAATACTTAAAAAAAAATCAAAAAATGATATAACTCCTTACCCTGTACAGAAGTTTGTTCATTTTTCAATTTTGCTGGAAAACTATCACATTTTTTCTTAGTTGCATTTCTAACAGCAGGCATTTTTCTTTTTCTTGTGCTTGATGAAAGGTATTTGGGCAAGTTCGGAAAGATGCTTGGAATAGCATCTTTCATCAAGTTTGGTTTTCCTTTTGGCAACTTCCACACCTAGGCACATATACTCAAAATTTTAAATCATGTTTAATAAATTTTAAAAAATTTATACAACACAAACTACTTACAGTTCCATCTGATAGTTTTTGTACATAATAATTATCAATATCGTCTTCTTTAAAGTGCAAAGAACACACTACATCTGAAGAAGTCAACTGTTTATCAGCCCGAGGAATTGCCTGTCTCCATTTTTCAAGCAAGTTTTGATCCTAAATCAAGAATACATTATAACATGCAGAATATATTATTAAAGTTATATTTTTATGGTTATGCATGAGTACATGAGCTTTTTAAATACCAAATTATAATTATATTTTTTATTTTAATCAAATCAGTGATAAAGAGGTTTACCAGATCTTAGCTTTAATATTGATATTAAATACATCTAAATTTAATAAAAAAAAAAGGAATACACAAGCAATAGAGAAATGTGGAAGTAAAGTCAGATTGATATATAAACTTTTCCGCAAACCAGTATGCAGAAATAAAGAAGATAAATACAATTTATCATACTAAATCGTTGCATTTAAATTGACCAGCAACTATTTTATTACCAAAAGGAGCTAAACTAGATAATTGATTATACTTCGGAATCAAAATTTACTTACCGATTTCAGGCCAGATTGCAAAAAATAATACAAATGCATAGATATTATTCATTACATAACATAAACTAACTTATCAAGATAAAAATTATTAATTGAAAATAAAAGTAGATGAATTATATTTTGCACGTTGTCTTAGCTGACAATACCTTTGTGCAGAAAACAAATTTGGTAGTTTTTACCCATTCTTTTTTCTTCGATCAATATCTGATTTATAGCCGCTTTTACAGCCAGGACAAAAACATTTATTTGGCATTTTAAAATAATAAAAATATTTGGAAATCACAAATACGAACTTCGAAATTCAACATAAAACAATGTAAACAAATTCGATTCTATAGACTTGAAATGCTTTTAACGCCACCTAGTGTCAAATATCCAAAGGAAAGTCTCTCAAGATGGCGCTCCATTTTTTGAAGCCTTCAAGGGGGAAGTGGTTAGTCAAGTATCCTAGTCTGTGCTTATAACTTTGGATCAAGCAAGTACGCGATTGTACCTTATTACTTTGGAACAAGCCAGTACGTGGTTGTTCCTGATATTTTTGGAACAAGCGAGTACAAAGTAATCAGTACCTGCTTGTTACTTTGTAACAACCCTTGTTACTTTGTAATAAGCACGTACGACTCGCTCGGCACGTACTTTTAGTTATACTTGAAACATATCTGGACTCGCATCAACTTTGCAACAACAAGTAACAAGTACTTGGGAAAAAATGTACTGATTACAGATTGTTACATTAAATTACCGATTACAAAATACTGATTACAAGTATTTCTTCCCATCCCTATTTCCAATATTATTTGAATTGTTATATTTCTTATTTGATGTTTTACCTCGTGTTGATTTTAAATTTTTCTAAACTTAACCACATAATAGATAGTTTATAGTTGAAAGACATTTTGATTGATATATTATTTTAATGCATTTTACCATTAATTGTAATTTTAGAATGTAAATTTCAAAGATATTGAATTTTAAATTATTTTAGAATAATTAATTTAAAATTCAATATCTTTGAATAAGAAATCAAATAATTATCTTTTAATATTTTTTTATACAAATAAAGTTATAATATTAAAATTAATCTTATTTGAATCAATTATATATGTATGTTTTACATATCAATTCAATTATTATAATGATCTTTATAGAAAATAATTTTAATATTAAATTTTTGTTATTTTAATTTTAATTTCTTTTATTCTTAGTTAAAGCTGTAAAAATATTTTGGTATGTAATTGCATTTTATTGTATTTAATTTTTTATGCCATTGAAAATTAAATATTCTTCAAAGTAATTTCTTAAAACCGATAACTGTGTTATGTCATTAAAAAAATTATTTGAATGTAGCATTTCTTAAAATTTCATATAAGAACTATTTTAATCTTGATTCTGGAAGTATTTTTTTGAAAAAAGTCTAAAAACATCAACTGCAATAAGCTTTCTAATTTTCCATTATTTTTCCTAAATGACATAATAAAATGTAAATTTACATTTCTTTAAAAAGAAAGCAGTAACAAAACACAATTTAAATTTTTGCTTCATTTTATATGAATTACAAACCAAATATCCTACTTCACTGAGTCACTTTAAAAATTATAGTAACTCATGAAAAATAGGGTATTTATTTAAGATGGATGTAGAGTTCAATGCATCCAACAATGTCGAATTATGAATATTTGTCATCAAAATTTCATTTACTATTGCATTGTGTGTCAATTTCTGCTTAACAATGGAGTTAGATTCTGCAAAAAGAAAATAATGATTAAATAACCAAAAATATATATTCCTAAACAAAAAGGAATAATTTAAAAATTTATTTAATTTAATATAAAGAAAAACTAGCAAGATCAAATTCAATGTAAATACAAAAATATGTTAAATTTGTTATTCAAGATCATATTAAACATGAAAACAAATATAATAGAAATAAAAACTATAATAATTTCCTTAAATAAATCATGTATATATTTGAAATGGCTTTATATTTTTAGCACTTATAAGTATATGAAAATATTTCAAAGTACAATAATTATCAATTTATAGAATAAAACATACAGATGAAAAAATATACTATTCAATATTTTTAATGCATAGGTATCACTTAGCATCCTTGTAAAGTTGTAAAAATTTAATAATTATTATCAATACATAGAAAATAATTAATATCTTATAAGTACACCCATCTAATTATTTCCAAATACAAATATGATAAATGGCAATTTTACAAGAACTAAATGTTTATCCAGGCAAATGCCAGAAAAAAAAACACACACATTCAAATACAATTCAACATCTGCATGCACACATAATTTTCATTTATAATAGACGGCATTAGTTGTGATGTTACACAGTGTTTCTAAACAATGGTTGCCATAACATGGGAATTCCCATAGCCAATTTAGTTGTTCTATGTATTTTATATTTTCTTGTGCAAATGAAAAAAGTAACTTAAAAAACTACTTGGAGAGAAATATTTGAATTCTTAAAACAACTTTTTTAAAAAAACTTTTAGGGATTTCGTCATAAAATTCAGAAAAACCCACCGAAACAATAGTTATACATAAGCATTACTGTTGCTAAAGCCGTATAAACAACCTGGTTGCTATGTTTGGTTTACATTTCTGAAACAAACATTACCAAATGCTCTAAAATGGTTATGTGTTTTGTTCCCGATTGTAAGCATTATAGTGAAAGAGATAGGTGTAAATTTGTAAGATTTCCAAAGGATGAAATATCACGAAAATTATGGATTAAAAATCTCAGGTAATTATTATTTTATTAATCTTAAGACTTTGATATGCACACGATACTCATTATCACGTGTAATTAGTCAGTAGTTTATTCATAATTTAAACATTGAATTAATGATGAAAATATATTAATTTCTTGTAAATTTTTTTATAAAAATACATTACTTCATAATATACTTTATATTTTGAATTTTTTAATACGTTTTTTTTCATGAACTGATATTGTTTGTAATGAAGATGATATAAAATTATGTATATTTTTTGCTTACAGCAATTAATAGGACTGAGATCTTAAACCAAAAATGTTGAAATATTTTGAGATTGTCTAAAGTTACATTATATAGTTTCTCTTGATATGCAGCAAGTGTAGAAAAATAATATAATAAGATTATTAATGTATACTGAATTTGTATGAACAAATTATATAATCATGTTCATTATAGATAGTGATATAAATTGTTCCTTTTACTAATAACTGGCTAATTTAAAAAAAAATACACAATAAATGTATTTGTTCTGTTAATGATATCAATATCTATAAAGATATACCATCAATTTTGTATCTGCATTTAGATACCTATTTCTTCCATACTTTATTTGAAAGAGAACATTTAATTTCACAGGATAATCCATATGTACCTGAATATCAATATGTACATAGAGATATACTATCTTTGTTTTTACTAATTAATTAAGTTATATATTGATAAATGCTGCTCACAGATATATTAGTAGTAACGATGAAGTTATTTATACTACAAATAAAATTTTTGTACATTAGAAGGCAAGACAAGGAGCCAACAGCTCATTCTTTGATTTGCTTGTGTCATTTTAAAGATGGGTTAAAACCAAATGGACCATCAATTTTCCCAAAGAATGAAAAAAAAAAAAAAAAAAAAAACCTTGATGTTTGAATCACCAGAAAAAAACAAAGGCAAAGGTGAAATGTTCCTACATATCTTAAAATAAAATGCTTAGATAATTGTTTTTTTTCATAAGCACTTATGCAAATAGATATAAAATTAAATTTTACTTTTATATCTATTTTTATATATTTATTTTTTATACATGTTATATTTTTATATATTACTTATATATTATATTTTAGTAAAGTAATTTATTGTATAATATATTTATTTAGTGAAATTATAAGTACAGGAGAAGGTTCTAGTTCTACACCTGTTCCACCCATTAAAAATCTTAAAGTGTATGTTTTTGAAAAAAGAATTGAAAATTTAAAAATTGAAAATGAAAACTTAAAAAAGCAACCATTTGGATTTCACTCTATAAAAGAAAAAAATTATTTAATTTTGTATTATGCTGGTTTACCAAATGAAATATTATTTAACTGGATATTGTTTTTGTGTACAAGGCAGAAATTTAAATATTATAATGGTTGGACTGTTGAAGTTATAGGAAAAGAAGATCAGTTATTGTTAACCTTAATGAAACTGAAACTAAATTTCGATCATAAAGACTTAAGTGTTCGCTTCTGTATTAGTGAAGCTACTGTTGTAAATATCATTTTTACATGGATACTTCTTGTACATGAAATGATTCATATAAAACTAATGAAAGATATAATTCACGAGCAAAAAATAAAATTTGTTTACCTGCATGTTTTTCAAATTTTGAAAACTGTCGCATGATAATTGACTGTATGAAAATTTAAACTGTGACGCCGAATAAACTAGAACATCAACGTTTATTTTACAGTTCATATAAACACAGACCCACCATGAAAGGACTGATTGGCGTAGCACCTAATGGAGTTATAACTTATTGCAGTGATTTTTTTTCCCTGGTTCGACATCAGACAAAGAAGTTTTTAAGCATTCTAATGTATCACTCATTTTTAAACCAGGAGATTTAGTCTTGGCCGATAAAGGTTTTTTGATAACAGACAGCGCCTTAAGTTGTAGCTGTTAATGTGCCACCATTCCTCTGCTCAGCTCAATTTACTCCAAATTAAGTTCAAGACACAACTAATATTGCTAGAGCAAGAATTCATGATGAAAGAGCCATACTTTGAATTAAAATATACAAAATAATTAGATTGATGCCGAAGTCACTGTTCCCGCTTGCATAAAAAATTTTACAAGTTTTTGCTGCTCTGACAAACTTTCAACCCACTCTAATTAAGGAAGTTCAACATCTTTATTGTGAACAAGACAACTAAAGTGAGTAAATTATACTCAAGATAATGTTTGCAACATTGATCTTAAGTATAAAAGTTTTAAAATGAAAACTAACTTTAAAATTTTAATTTCGGAAATTAAAAATATTTTTGTAATGAATAATTTACTATATATATAAATGTTTATTCTATTTTAAGATAATGTTATGGTAAATTTTTGGTTTCTATGAACTATTTAATTTCTAAAACATTACTGGTAAAATTTCTAAATGCAAATATATTTTTTTTTCAGTCTATGGTGTAGTTTGGCTATTGGCGAAGTCTCGACCTTACAGAGGCAATGCATCGATGAGATTACCTCTTGGGTGATGTGAAAATATCTCAATGTTCATTACCATTTCTCTCATGATTATTTTAAGTGAATATAAATGCTTCTATGTAGGCCTGTGAAGATTGGTAAATTCATAGTAAAAGTTAAATTTTAATTATAAATGCAATACCAAAATGGACCATTATGACATTTCTTCAAAGCCTGGTGATATTCCATATTAGATGGCTGTAAATTATCTTAAAAGCTATTTATGTGGTATGAAATTAATATAAAATATGTGGTTTTTCTATAATTTCTAAAGTTATGCATTTTTCTGTTATCTTGACAAATTAAATATTTATCTTGAATTATTTCTATTTTATCTTAAAATTTACTGGCTTCTATTGTTTCATATCATACTTTGAATTATTTTGAGAACAAGTTTTTAAATAATGTACATTGTGTGAATATTTTTGATTTTAAAATGCGCAAACATATTTTAACTAGTGTTACACATTCAAGATTAAACTTATTAATAGTATATTTAAATGAGAATAATTTTTTTGCACAGTTTCCATCAAGAACAGCTAGTTTCACATGTATATATATCCATTTGAATAAGAAATGTATCACAAAAAGTAAAGAATGTCTCAAAGAATACAAGGAGTTATATTTTCCGA
>JAPDSC010079775.1:97982-128942 GCA_026290005.1 Latrodectus geometricus
TATGTTTACTATTACTCTTTTTATTGGAAGAAAATATTTGTAATGTAAATAATTTTATTTACGTAAGAGCTTTCAATTTTATTAGGTTTTCTTTAAAGGAATTTTAACTACAATTGGGAACAGTTTCAGGCTGACAGGAATGGAAAGTATATTTAATTTCATTAAGGATGTTGAGAAGTATATCATCTGTGCTGATGCTACAAATATGTAAGTAAAATAATTATCCCATTTATTAAATACAAATAAACTTTATTATGTATTAAAATTACTGATTTTACATTTATAGAGGAAAAAAGTTCTCAGGTTATGTTCCTTGTAATTTTTACATAAAAAAATCTGGTCGTTGCAAAAATTGCTTCCAACAACAACCAAAAATTGGCCCTAGATATGTACCTAACAGATTTCTCCTGTTGAAGAAGAGACAATATCTTCATAATATTTTATGGCAAAATGCTAGGCTTAAAATAAAGGTAAAGCTTATAACATAAATTAATTTATCAACGTAGTTTTTTTCTTAGTATTTGTTAAAATCTGTTGAATATGAATGTTGTTTTTTTCCCCCTCCACTGAATTGTTTCACAATTGTTTTCTTATAAATCAAGAAGTTATTCCATTGGGAATTATATGCAACATTTATAAGTGATAGCTCAGTATTCTGCTTTTTAAGTATATAGTCCAAAAAATTGACTGATATTTTCTTAAATAGGTAGATAAATTACAAGAAAAAATTACTAGAGCCAAGAAAGAATGTAAGGCAATGAAACAAAAGAAAATTTCTGACATTATTTCTGAACTTCCTGAGAACCAACGTGAAGCTATTGAAACATGTTTGAAAGCATCACAGTGCAAAGAAAAGGGAATGAGGTACTCACACAAGTGGATTTATGAGTGTGTTTTATTGAAAATAAAAAGTACAAAAATGTATAATCATTTAAGGAAACATGAATTATTAAAGTTTTCTTTACCCACAACATTATACAAATATTTAAGAAAAATTAAAGGATGTTATGGTTTTGGATTATGGAGTGTATAGAGAGTACGAAATTACCATTAGTAGGCTGCTCAAATCATCAACATTCTTTAAGAGCTTCAAACATTAATTTTTTTTTAATAACCAGGATGTATTTCATATGTGACAGATCAAATAAAATTGATGAAGCCAAAGTAACTAAAACCAAGAAGTATAGAAAATTATCATAATTGTATTTTTTTTTTTTTTTTTTTTTTTGTAGAGGTGAGTCGTTGGAAGCTCAGTGGTAGAGCACTAGTTTCCACTTCTTTTTTTATCTTTAATAAGATTTATTATAATATCTTTTCTTAGACGACTTGGGGTCCACTCAACCTCAGAACAATGAGGACCAGAAGTAATTCTGGGTAACATAGGCTGCCTGAGTACAGTGTCAGTACCTTTAAAGCTCTACCTTTATGATACCTTAATCCAGGCTTTTTGTACTATGTTATATTATAAATTAAATTTATGTATGCATGCAAATGTTGCATTGTATTAAAATGTGTGTGTGTGTGTGTTTTTTTTTCCTGGCATTTGACTGGATAAACATTTAGCTCGTCTTGTAAAATTGTCATTTATCATATTTGTATTTAGAAATAATTAGATATGTGTACTTATAAGATATATAATTATTTTCCATGTATTGATTATAATTATTAAATTTTTACAACTTCACAAGGATGCTAAGTGATACCTAAGCTTAAAAATATTGAATAGTATATTTTTACATCTGCATGTTTTATTTTGATAATTATTGTACTTTAAAGTAATTTTATATGCTTACAAATGCTAAAAATATAAAGCCATTTCAAATTTATGCATGATTTATTTAAGGAAATTATTATAGTTTTTATTTACCTGCGTATAGTGTCAGTACCTTTAAAGCTTTACCTTTATGACACTTTAAACCAGGCTTTTTGTACTATGTCTATAAATTAAAATTATGTGTGCATGCAAATGTTGAATTGTATTTGAATGTGTGTGTTTGTTATTTTTTTTTCTGGCACTTGCCTGGATAAACATGTAGCTGTTCTTGAAAAATTGTCATTTATAATATTTGTATTTGGAAATAATTAGATATGTGTACTTATAAGATATATAATTATTTTCCATGTATTGATAATAATTATTAAATTTTTACAACTTTACAAGGATGCTAAGTGATACCTATGCATTAAAAATATTCAATAGTATATTTTTTCATCTGCATGTTTTATTTTATAATTTGATAATTATTGTACTTAGAAGTATTTTCATATGCTTATAAATGCTAAAAATATAAAGCCATTTCAAATATATACATGATTTATTTAAGGAAATTATTATAGTTTTTATTTCTATTATATTTGTTTTTATGTTTAATATGATCTTGAATAACAAATTTAACATATTTTTGCATTTACATTGAATTTGATCTTGCTAGTTTTTCTTTATATTAAATTAGCTAAATTTTTAAATTATTCCTTTTTGTGTAGGACTGTATATTTTTGGTTATTTAATCATTATTTTCTTTTTGCAGAATCTAACTCCATTGTTAAGCAGAAATTGATACACAATGCAATAGTAAATGAAATTTTGATGACAAACATTCATAATTTGACATTGTTGGATGCATTGAACCCTATATCCCATTTAACTAAATGCCCTATTTTTCATGAGTTACTATAATTTTTAAAAAGTGACTCAGTGAAGTAGGATATTAGGTTTGTAATTCATATAAAATAAAGGAAAAATTTAGTTTGTGTCTTATGTTACAGCTTTCTTTTTAAAGAAATGTAAATTTAGAGTTTATTATGTCATTTTGGAAAAATAATGAAAAATTGGAAAGCTTATTGTAGTTGTGATGTGTTTTTAGACTTTTTTCAAAAAAAAAAATACTTCCAGAATCTAGATTTAAATAGTTCTTAGATGAAATTTTAAGAAATGCTATATTTAGATAATTTTTTAATGACATAACACAGTTATAGGTTATAAGAAATTAATTCTAAAATTACAATTAATGGTAAAATGCTTTAAAATAATGAATCAATCAAAATGTCTTTCAACTTCATAAACTATCTATTATGTGGTTAAATTTAGAAAAATTTAAAAGAATGATTGAGGTAAAACATCAAAAAAGAAATATTAACCCTTCAAATAATATTGGAAATAGATGCAATGAATTTTCTGAATTGAATTGTTCATTATTCACAAAAACGGAAGAAAAATTGGTTCCATTCTGCATAACACCTAAAAATAAAATGTTATATTTTGTATTTCCCTTACCATTTTTTTACCATAAACAATGACAGATTAATAATTAATATATTTATCATGTAAATTCAACTATTTCACATTACTTGAAGTTAGATTTAATTAATTTTAAAAGATTTTTATTCCCATAGAGATCAATGCATTTCCCACGACGATAGGGTATAACACATCGGTCACGCTACCTAGCGGCATTTCAAATTTCGTCGTGCCATTATTTTCGGGAAGATGTTCGTCTTAAATCTTAGTCTATGCCATCATGTTATCTAAGTAGTCTTGCCTTAATACAGGGATGAGCAAACTTTTTCGATCGCGGGTCAGATATCGAAAAAATAAAGTTTGGCGGGCCAAGAAGAATTTTTCTAAAATTTTAAAAACAATATACAAGTATTACAATTTAATATATTAATGAGATGAATGAAATTGCGATTTCATTTTTAAAAGTTCCTTATATTGAGGTTCGAACTGAGGTGTACTGATTCTATGGAATGAGGCTAAATGCTCATCTGTCAGTCTACTTCTGAAATAAATGTTTCTAAGGTTCATAGTTGAAAACACTTGTTCACATATATAAGATGAAGCGAACATAGTACTGATTTTCTGGGCTTTAGATATTAAATTTGGGAAACTTACTTTCGATTATGATTCGTAAAACTCTAACTTTGGCATATTTAGAAACAATTGCTTGAGATGATTGTTAGATTGCAACTCAATTAATTCAAGCTGCAAATCTGACCACAATGTTTCACAATTTACTTTGAATGGCATGGTAAAAATATCCAATTCTGCTTGAATGGTACTGAAATTTTGAAATCTGCGTTCAAACTCAAAATGCAGTTTTTTACCAGCTCTTTGAAAAAAAAGGAAGAAAAAATATAATATTTAAGCAAAGTAGATGGATATATAATATATGAATATTTCTTTTAATTTGCCTCTGACAGGCAAATTAAAATTCTATCCGTGGGCCGGATAGAACCTTGCGGCGGGTCGGAGTTGGCCCGCTTGCCGTAGTTTGCCCATCCCTGCCCTAATACATTACCTTTCTTGGATTTGATGTATTTAACAAAGTGTCGGCCAGCAAAGCTGGCCTTTACTTCTTCATCTGTGTACCTTTCAGAAACATGTTGGGGAACAAAGCATACAGCAGCGAAGCTGCTTTTACTTCTTCATAATGGTGTATAAAAAATCTGACAGTAAGGAAATGAAATAAGTAGGAGGAGTCTGTTTGCTAAAAGAAGAGGGGGAGAGGGTTCGTCCGAAAGGCGAACGCTCATTGGATGTTGGCTAGAGGTCGTCTTGAGAAAGAGAGAAGGAAAAAATAATAATAATAATAAATCGAAAATTAAAACAACAATACCGGTGCATAGGGGAAAAATCACCTCTTGCCTCTGAGAGAGAATCTTGAGTAAATATAGAATAAGTGAAAATAGAAAATATAGATCCAGAATATAAGAGAAATATATAATATACAAGAAGAGAAAATATATTTACAGGGAATACATGTGGGTATAATAGGAAAAATACTGGAATAAATGTACGTAAATAATAACTATATACAAAATTTACAAGTTGGAACGGAAATGACAGGACAGAACCGCGTCACTGAGGTAGTGTGCAGCCAGTGGTCTGGTTTTAGTGTCCTCTGTTAGATTGATACAGTGGAAAATGTCATTAAAATTTGCGTCTTTGCAATTTTCGGCGTCATTGAAGAATTTAATGTTTAGCTTAGCTATATGATGTGAGATATAGTCTATTTTCAGGTCTCTGTGAATGGATTTATTTGTTAAATAATAGGGTGCTCCGAGAAGGCTGCGTAGCATCTTGTTTTGGAATATATGGAGGGTTTTGATAGTAGTTTTATCTGCGGTACACCAAGCTGGGGGGATGCGTATGTTATAATTGGGCGGATCATGGATGTGTAAATAAGTTTTTTCATTTTGATGTTAGTGTTGCTTCTATGGCCAATGATGTGGTCTAAGATGCTGAAATGCTGCGCAGGCTTTTGTTATTTTCTTTTTAACATGAGGTTTCAGTGATAAATTTTGATTTATGGTGAGGCCTAGGTATTCGGCGTTTTCAACGAATGGAATTTCTTCTCCGTACATTATGAGGTCTTCGGTTCGGATAATTCTACTACGAGGTTTCTTAATAATGATAGCGTTTGACTTGCTGGTATTAATTTCAATCTTCCATTTATTGCACCAATCTTCGATGCTGTTTAGTTTTGACTGTAATTTGGTGATTGCCAGGTTAACGGATTTTGATTTCTGTATAATGCCTGTGTCATTCGCGTAAAATGCGGTGATACTGTTGAGATCGGAGCGATGCACAAGGAAATCAGTGGTGTAGAAGAGGTAGAGGATGGGCCCTAGGATGCTACCCTGGGGGACACCAGCTTCTATCGGTCTGAGAGATGAGAGAGTTTTATTGCTTCTAATGCAAAAGTTTAGTTGCGACAGGTAATTTTTGATGAGAATGATAAGATTTTTGTTGAAATTTAGATTTTGGAGTTTGAAAATCGGCCCGTCGTGCCATAACCTGTCAAATGCTTTGGAAGTATCAAGCATGACGAAAATTGATTTTTCTTTGTTAGCGAGACCTCTTCCCATAAATTCCAAGATACGAACAAGTTGTTTGGTGGTGCTAAGATTTTTCCTGAACCCATATTGCTCATTTGGGAGTCTTACTAGGTATATTTTAATTCTTTGATTGATGATTTTCTCAAAGATCTTTCCAAGGGAGGAAAGTAAACTGATTGGCCTGTAATATGATGGCATCGCTAAGTCCTTATTTGGCTTGGGAATCATGATGATAACAGCTACTTTCCAAATTTGGGGAAAGTAATTTAGGGATAAACATTTATTAAAAATGTAATTTATTTATTGGATGATATTAAACGGCAGGTATTTAAACATTTTATTGGTGATATTATCCTTGCCAGGTGATTTCCAGGGATTTAGGTGTTTCAGGATGTTTTGGAGTTCATCAGGAGTCGCGGGTTCTAATTTTTCACTGTTCAGATCTGCAGATTTGATTTTTTGACTGGTTTTTCTGATCAAGTTTTCAAAGTTTGAGTCGGAAACTATGTTGTTTAATCTAAACTGCTTCTCCATGCTGTCAGCAAAAGCCTCGGCTTTTATCAGAGTCGGTAAAAACGAACCCGCGTTCACCGTGTAAGGGTTTGCTGGTTCGAGTCCGAGGTTTGAAACAGTGGGCGAGTTTCCAAACTTAGTTATCTTCGTTGCTGAGGGTAGAGAGTTTTTCTTCCCATTTTTTGGTCTTGTTTTTACTTATTTCGAATTTAATGATTTTATTTAAGTGATTTATTTTGGTTTTGTAAGCCGGATTTAGAGTTTTCCTGTAACATTTCCTATTCTTGTTCCTTTCTTTAATGAGGTCTCTGATTTCTGTGGGGAGTTTATAATAATTTTCCAGTCTTTTCTTTTCTTCAGTTGCGCTTTTGTGCGCATCCAAAATTTCTTTATTTAATGCTTGCATAGAGATTTCTGCATCGATGGTATTAGTGATGGTGGGTGATTTCCAATTTCTTTGAATAAGGATGTTGGTATAGAGGTTCCAGTTTGTTATTTGGATGGTTTTTAGAGTGTCATTTTTGTTGAGGTTGATTGACGCAATAACAGGTAGGTGGTCCGAGCTGAGATCGTTGATGACGTCTGCAGCGATGTTATATTCGGAGTTTGTTAAAATGAAATCCAATATGTCTGGTTGTTGTGCAATAAAGCTTGGATAATAAGTTGGCTCCATTGGTGTGATCACAGTGATTGGTTTGTTTTGGATTAGCTTGTAGAGTTTATTGCCGTTCTTATTGGTATGTGTACCTTTCGAGTTGCCGAAAATCGAGTTATACTTGACGTCATAGCTCGATTTTCGGCAACTCGAGCTCATCGTCCAATGAATGTTCGAGATTTCTATTAGGTTTGCTATAAGTAAACAGCTGTTTTACTAGATTTATTAACAGATCGTTTTTCTGGCTAACATTTTTAAGGTTGCCGTATAAGCTCTGTAGGTGTCCAGATTTCATGATGAATTCTTATTCGGGAATTTAATTTGTAGCCAAAATTTATTTATATTACGCCATCTTGCTATTGTGGTAGAATCCCCGTACCGTTGCCCGATTTGCTTACATGTCGTTTATCTCGCTCTTCTTGGTTTATCTTAATCAAAAAGAGCGAAATTTGGCGAGGAGGTTTGTTCAATGACGTCAAACTGATCCTCCCTAAATAGGGAGGAACAGTTTGACGACGTGAACGTGCATGGGTGATGTTTTTAGATTACATATGTAAATTAAAAGAATATGTTTAAAATCGCTTAATTATAAACATATAATAATATTATAACAAACGATGAATACTTTTAAATTTAATCATCCTTAATATGTATAAGATACAAATATATTTTATCAATAATTTATGCAGTTTGCAAATAAAATATTTAAACACGGAATGATAAAAATAATAAAATTTATTATTGAAATACATTCCGAAATTTGTAGGGAAATATTTATGAAATCAAAATACAACACTTATATAAATACTTTAATAAAATATTTCTTCTTTTACAATTACTCAATTTACTTTACTTAAAATCAATAATAATTTGTGTCATATGTTTTTATTTTATTAATTTCATAAGTTGCTTATATGTATTCTTTATATATTTTAATTTGTGAAATAAATTTAAGTTCATTATTTAATTTCAAATGTTTAAAAAGAGTCGATTTATAATAACATCCAATTTGTGATTTAAATAAATGTTTAAAGATTTACTCGCAAGTCGACAATTTTTTATTCTTTTATTAATTATGATTATCATTATTTTATTCATTAGAAATTAGCAAATTGTTTTACTTTATTTCACCAATTGTAAAACAATAATAATATCATCGATATCCTTTCTTCTAAAAATAGTAATTTTACACCGGGTTATTTTTACTTCTTTTTCTTTACATATGCATTTTGGTAGGAATCAGACAAATGTTGCTGTCCAAATTTGATCAAATATTTAAAAATTGTTGGCATCCTTAATCTGATCAAAGATTTCTACTGTACGCAAATGTTAAATTAATTAGTCATTTTTACAAGCCAGATTTTTTTTATGTAATAAAAATTCTGGCTTGAAGATATGTAACTATTATTGTTTATGGAAATTTAGATCTTTAGATTATAACATTGAAAATTTTTCAACTCTAAAATTAAAATTTACTGTTTAATAAATTCTATATTTGTTTTATTATTAAATAATAATTACTGATTTAAATAAAAGATTTATTTGATGAAATTTTAAGAAATTATTAAAAAGCTGCATTAATTGATTTACCTTCTAAGCAAAAATATTTCTCAATCATTACCCGCCTCAGCTGAATAAAATGACCAAACTTTTATCTTTGCTCTTTTTCATTGTCTCGTATTTGACTCTCGTGTAATTATCCCAAAAAACTCATAATTATACAATAGAAATAATAAAATAAACTACTTTAAAATACATATGATTTTGGAAAAATTAGGTTAAATTTGAGACAAAGAGAATCTAGTTAACAATTAAAATTGAGTTTTCGGAAATGTGTCAGTAGAATTTGCCGTAATTTAGAATTAGTAAAAAAGATTACTTATTTTACATATTAATTTAATTGTTTTAGTAATCACGATTTTTAAGTAATGAAAAATTTTTAAAAAGAACATTTATTTATATTACAGATATAATTAAATATTCTTTTTAACAACAAAAATAAACTGATATATTAATTATACTACTTATATTTTTCTTGCCTAGATGAAGCTAATTTATCAACAACTTCATCAATGTCGATCACTTCAAATTTTTCTAGTTCTTCACTTAAAAATGCTGTCATTTAGGTAATCTTATCTAATGTGTGGCTAAACTTAAATATGTCAGAATTAATTTTAATTTACTGAATGAAAGTTTACAATTAGCAATTGATATCCAAAGGTTAAGGGTAATTTGAAATGCGATTCTCATATTTAAAAAAAGCATCTTCAAATCATTCATATCATTTGAAATTATGAAGGTAAACAGCTTCAATATCGTTTGATTTGTTTAATTTTATTAAAACATTAGTTATCTACTGATATATATATATATTTTTAATAGAATCAGAAATATTTTTATCGAAGCAACATTAACTTATAATATTAATTTTTTCTAAAAGTTATTCACTTAGCCTGAATTAATTAAATTACTCTAGGATGATTTGTTTCAAGTTAAAATACATAAAGCAATAATACAGATGCAAAACACACATTTACATATTATATCTCTTTTGTATAGTTTTCTAATTAAAAAGATTTTGAAAAGAAGAATATAGTCTCTTAATTAAAAATTCGAATCTTAATTGAGAGCTATAAATTTTCTTAGCAAATTTATTCTTTTTTTAATTGATTTAAAATTTTTTACAGGCATTCAAAAAAGAAAAAAAATTCAGTTATACTTCTTATGAAACATTTTCTTCTCCTTTAATATCCTTATGAAAATTGTGTTCAGTTATGAAAGTATTTTAAGATTTGTACTCACTCAAAGGATGACAAATTCTTATATTATTCATTTATTGATTTTGATAATCGCTATTCTATTGATTAAAAATTGAAATTTTTTGATTACTCCATCCATTATAAAAATGTTAGTAATATTATCAATAGTCATTCTTCTAAAAAATAATAATTTCATGTATTCTCGTTTTTACATTCATATTCTTGACATAAACGTTTTGACAGGATTAAGGTTCACTCTTTGCTGTCTAAATTTGATTTAATATTTAAAAATTGTTGCTGTTCTTAATCTGAACAAAAATTTTCTACTGAAAGTGTTAAATTCACTAAATTTAATCATCTATCATAGTTAATAATTAAACAAGTCTCATTTATGGTATTTATAATTTTAGACAGTATATAATAAGATTGTTTGTAAATATTTTTATTCCTAAAATTAAAATTTACTTTTCAATAATTGATATTTCTGTCCTATTTTTAAATAATGATTATATTCTTAAAAGAAAAGATTTATTATTATGGTATATATTCCAAATATGCGTTATGAAATATATGTCACATTACATGTCGGGTTTGATTAAGTATAGAATAAATTTCTCAAATGTAATAAATGCACATGAATACCAATATAATAGTTCACATGAAGAATATGATTCACTTCTTTTTATAAACTTGTTTAATTATCCATATAAAATATACATTATCTGTAACAAATTATTGAAAACATGTTTGAAAGTTTCTGAAAGCGTGGATGGTATACTTCATATTTGATTATTTAATACAAGTTTTTGCCAGTATATATATTTTTTAACATGCTTATATAGTTATGAAAATGAAAAATCAAATTACTTATTATTTAAAATTTATTTGATGTTCAGAGTTTTTATTTAAGTAAATAATTTTTATTGACATGTAATTTTGTTGGCGTTTCATTAGCATATATTAAAATATCTTTTTCTTTTTGAAAGGTAAAAATTTTTTTTCTTTTTTTTATTCAAATATTTAGAATAAGTTTCTTGAGTATATTTCAATTAGTAATTTCAATTTATATGAAAAAGTTAACTTTTTCTTTTTCTTTGAAAAAAAGTTTCATTTTAGAGAATATAAATAAACCAGGTGTTATCTATTATTTTACATTGTAAAAAATTCCATATTAAAATTATCTTTGAATGTTATAAATCTGTTCAAAGAGAAAGAAAATAATACCATTGCGTAAGCCTTACTTAATAACCTTAAAAATAAACTTTCATTTTAATATAAAGCAGCTCTTATTTTAATAAAGAAGCATATTTCACTATCTTAAGTCAGTTTTCGAGTAAAAATTGCTCTTAAAAATATTATACATTTACACTGTTTGCTGAGAATATTTCTATTTCATTAAATGTATTATTCGATAATTTTATTTTAATTTATGTGTGTCCCCAAAGAAATTTGTTTTGATTTCTGATTTTAAAATGTCCAAAACAATTTTTTTTTATTGTAAGAGTGTTTACATTGATAATGTTATGACATTATTTAGTTTTCTAAGCTGAAAGCAAATGAAGATTTATAATAAAGCTTTTCTATTTTAAATCAGAAAAATTTATTTTTGATTTCAAAATGAAATTTATGCATACAACATTACGTTTTTTGATTTAAGTTTTAAAATTTTTGAAAACTTTGTTATTGTAAGTTATAAGACACGCTCAACATTTAATAATCAACAGTTTGTTGAGTCTTACATAAGCAAAATGTTACCCATAGGAATGGGAATTGAAAGTAGGGAAAACAATTTTTTAATTTCTTCAGTTGGTAAATAAACTAGATAAATACGTTTGTAATTTTTCAAGCCATCGTTAGGAAAATGTTAATGTTTCCTTACCAGTAAAAAATTAATACATAAATAAGTATCTTGACCAAAAAGAAGGGTTTTTCTGAAAAGGGGGCATGGTCACAGATAGGGGGGAAACACAAAATAACAAAAACCAAAAAATAGCAAACAATTAGAATTAGCACAAAACTCATTAAATAATGTAAGATGTTCAAAATAATAAAAATAGATACAATTTGCATTCACAATTATTTTACAATAACCAGCACACAAGTTAAATAAGCATAGTTTTAAAAAACATTAATTTAATAAATAACTTATCTTTTTCATTGTTAATAATTTATTTTTATGTTATAATTTTAACATTGAATTATTTGTATAAAGTTTTTGAAAATTTACAGTTATATTTGGTTAAAATTCCGATACATCTGGATATAGCATTCTTTTTAAAAATAAAAATCATTAGATATTAAAAAGATTACATACATTAAATAACGAAAATACATTTTAATACTTAACAATTGTAAAATACTAATCAGATAGGAGAAAATACATTTTCACGAAAAATTATTATAATGAATTTTGGCTCTTTTAACAAAGACTACTTTAAAATAGTTTTTTCCATTAATACAACATGTTATTAATGGTCTCCATTTTTAGCAAATTTTACTGTTGAATAAAATAAGTTATTTAAAATAATTTTAGATTTCTTGTTAAAACAGAAAAATTAGAATAATAATCACGTAATAAATAATAACACATTAATAAGTAATTCCAGACAACAAATATTTTATATTCAAACAAAAATTATGACAAAAATATAATTAGGCAATTAAACACATAATTAACAACCGTAATCAATTAAACATTAAAATTTTTAAATTACATATGAAAGCAATTAATTTGGAATCAAAGCATGCTGTCAATACATAAGAAAATTAAAAAAAATTAATTAATAATACTTTGAGTAATAACTTTAAGTAATACTTTTAATTAATAAGTATCATTGAAATAATGCTAAATATTTTAAAATCTAACTGAATTTATGAAAAAATTATAATTATTTAATTAAACGCACTAAATTCAACCCCTTAGCCATTTTTTTATACTTCGTATTATTATTATATTTTATAAATGATATAATAATTATTAATTTATATATGAGCGGAATTCATTATTAATAAAAAGTAGTAATCAATATACTAAATAAATTAAAAGCAAAATTAAGACTAAATTCTGGAAGGAAATTTCACACGTGTGTTCGAAATTTCTTATATTTTCTCAATTTATGTTATTTAAACAAAGAATTATCTCTATAATGTTAATAAATAAAAAAACTCACCTTCACTTAGAATAATCCTTTTTTATTATAAAAATAAAAACATTACGAAATAAATTAAAGAAAAAGTAACAAAAAGTCTTAGGAACAACGTGCTCCATGGATACTCTCCCACCAAACGACGTCATTCGAAAAAAACAAATAATGTTTTATAAAATAATTGTTTAATTAATTAATATGAAATTTGTAAAGAAATCGTATTATTTATTTTTTATTCATATAGTGCATTTAATATCGTATAATATTTCTGTACTTTTAATTCTTGATTTATTTAATCAAAATTTATTAATTATTTTAAAAATTCCCTGTATTTATAAAATTTTTTTATTTTTTCTATCATTTAATATATTAAAATATTATATAATATATCTGCATTTTCAATTTTAATGAAATAAATAATAATTAAATTAAAAATACAAAAAAATTTTACAATATTAAATATATTATACACTACTGGCCATTAAAATTGCTACACCAAGAAGGCGACATGCTACAGACGTGAAATTTATACGAAAGGAAGAAGGTGCTGTGATATGCAAATGATTAGCTTTTCAGCCCATTCAGACAAAGCAGGCGCCAGTAGCGGCACCTACATTGTGTTTAAATGAGGAAATTGTTCAGCCAGTTCCTCATACACAAATTACATTTGAACGATGTTGCCTGGTGAAAAGTTGTTGTGATGCCTCGTGTAAGAAGGAGAAATGCGTACCAGGACGTTTCTGACTTTGATAAAGGTCGAATTGTAGCGTACCGGGATTGCGGTTTATCTTATCGCAGTATTGCTACTCGCGTCGGTCGAGATCCAATGACTGTTAGCAGAATATGGAATCGATGGGTTCAGGACGGTAATACGGAACGCCATGCGGGATCTCAACGGCCACCTATCACTAGCGGCCGAGAAGACAGGCATATTATCCGCATGGCCGTAATGGATCATGCAACCACGTCACGAGCCGTGAGTCAAGAAACGGGGTCGTTTGGAAGACAACAAGTGTCTGCACGAACAGTTCGATGACGTTTGCAGCAGCATGGACTCTCAGCTCGGAGATCATGGCTGCGGCTTCCCTTGACGCTGCGTCATAGACAAGAGAGCCTTCAATGGTGTAATCAACGACGAACCTGGGCGCACGAATGGCGAGACGTCATCTTTTCAGATGAATCCAGGTTCTGTGTACAGCATCATGATGGTCGCATCCGTGTTTGGCGGCATCGTGGTGAACGCACACTGGCAGCGTGCATTCGTCATCGTCATTCTGGCCCATCACCTGGCGTGATGGTATGGGGTGCCATTGGATATACGTCTCGGTCACCTCTTGTTCGCATTGACGGTGCTTTGAACAGTGCACGTTACATTTCTGGTGTGTTACGACCCGTGGCTCTACCCTTTATTCGAGCCCTGCGAAACCCTACGTTTCAGCACAATAATGCCCGATCACATGTTGCCAGTATTGTACGGACCTTCCTTGATACGGAACATGTTCGGCTGTTGCCCTGGCCTGCACGTTCTGCAGATCTTTCACCAATAGAAAACGTCTGGTCAATGGTTGCCGAGCGACTGGCTCGTCACCAAACGCCAGTCACTACAGTTGATGAACTGTGGCATTGTGTTGAAGCTGCATGGGCATCTGTACCTGTACATGCAATCCAATCTCTGTTTGATTCAATGCCCAGCCGTATAACTGCTGTTATTACTGCCAGAGGTGGTTGTTCTGGGTACTGATTTCTCAGGATCTATACAGCCAAATTTTTTGAAAATTTAATCACTTGTTATTTCTAGTATAATATATTTGTCCAATAAATATCATTTTGTTATCTGCCTTTCTTCCTGGTGTAGCAATTTTAATGGCCAGTAGTGTATGAAAAAAAATATAGTTTCAATATATAACAGTAACAATATAGTAACAATAATAACAATATAGTAAGTAAAATAGTAACAATATAGTTTCTTGATTTATTATTTAAACAATTTCATATTAATTATGTAAACAATTATTTTATTAAAATATTATTTAATAAAATATTTTAATAAAATAATTGTTTATTAAAATAGTTTACAAAATTTTTATATAATATTTCTGTTTTTTTTATATAATTCTTTAAATTATTTTTTTAATTAAAATTTGTTAATTAATTAAACAGTTTTTGTATTGATAAAATTTTTGCATTCATTTTATGCATATAACATATTTAATATTACATAACATTTCTGTATTTCTTGTTCCATTCTTTAAATTAGTATTTGTTTATTTAAAGTTCATTTATTAATTTCATAATAATTATTTAAATGATTATTTTTTTAAATTTTATTCAGCATTACTTAATTTTTTATGGATTAAAAAATTAAAAAATACTGAAAAATAAAATTAATTCAGTATTATTTAATTTTTTAATGAATATGATATATTTAACATTATATTATACTTCTGTACATTTAAATTTAATTTTTTAAATTGTTATTTATTTAATTAAAATTTATTTATCAATTTCACATTAATTATTTAAACGCTCATTGTATTCATATAATATAATTTATTTTTATTCGTATGATATATTTGATATTATACAATATTTCATATCGTATTTACATAATATTATTTATTTATTCAAACGATTTATTTAATATAATTATTTCTGCACTTATAATTTAAATAATTACTTTCTAAATTTTTTTATTTAATTAAAATGTATTGATCAATTTCGTATTTATTATTTATACATTTATATATTATTTTTTATGTAATTATTTCTGTTCATTTCATTTATTTTTTTATTAAAATCATTTAAAATTCCTTTATATGAAATTAATGAATTTTAATTAAAAAGTTTATTATTTATTTAATTCAAATTTATTTAATATTTATTTATACGCTTATAATATATATTTAATGTTATACAATATTTCAAATTATATTTTTATGATATTTATTTTTTTATTGACATTATATATTTAAAATTATATAATACTTCAGTATTTTTAATTTAATTCTTTAAATTATTAATTATTATTTAAGAATTAATTATTTAAACACTTATAGTATTCATATAATATTATTTTTTATTCATTCAATAATAGGTAATTGTTTTTGTACATGAAATTTAAATTTTATTTAAATTTTTTGGTCATTTCTGCACTTATACTATATTTTTACTGCACTAAACACCTATTTTTACTACTACTGTAAACTAAACACATATACTGCACTAAACACATATTTTTATTAGAGCCTTTATGTTAAATTATAACTAATATGTCACTGATTATTTAGTAGAATAATTTGTAAGGAGGACAAATTCAAAAGCAGTGTAAAATTATTCAATCATCATTAAATAATTTTCATTACAAATTTTCAATATGTAAGAAATGTAAAATATAGCGTCACACTGAATTTTTTTTTTAAATATTAAAGTTTGAATAAATCTTGTTCTTCTCCTGTTTTTCCCATTTTTGAATGACCTTCCTTGTAGTCTTCATGTTGGTCCCACAAAAGGGTTCCATTCCTATTGGATTAAAAGAGGATCCCTGTTTTGCAAGTTCATCAGCTCTTTCATTACCTTCTATTCCTATATGCCCTGGCACCCAAATAAGAATAATTTTATTCCCATTTGCCAGTTCCTTAAGGAGATTTTTACATTCCATTACAATTTTTGATTTGACTTGGAATGTGTAAAGAGCCATCAATGCAACTTGACTGTCGCTGAAAATAAGAATACGCTTACCTTGGTATCCCTTCTTTAAATTTATCTGCAGACAGTTGGTGATAGCAAGAACCTCCGCCTGAAAGACAGTGGCATGTTCCCCAAGCCCTTTATAAAGACTGAATCTTGGTGCCACAAGGCAGACCCCCAGTCCTGAGAGGTTGCCTTTTTTGATCCATCAGTAAACCAGATAAGATCATTGCTTTTTATTTCAATCGTGTTGTTTTTCCATACTTCCCTGGTAGGAAAATCTACCTCGAATGGTCTTTCAAACACGTATGTTCTTTTCATGCTGTCTGAAGGCATTTGGAGAGTTGGGTGGTTGATTTTTTTGGTTATAGTAGTGTGACCTCCAGAAGAGGGCTTATCACACCACTGATTTTGCAATTTCATTCTATATGCAGTTATTCTGGCAGCGCTGCATATGAAGATATCTTGTGGAGTCAGGTCCAGAATTGCATCTAGCGCTCTGGTAGGTGCTGTGGACATTGCACCTGTGATACACAAGCCAGCCATTCTTTGCAGACTTCCTAGCTTGTCCTTCACAGTTTTCTGTTCCACCTTACACCACCATATCACAGATGCATATGTAAAAGTAGGCCTGACAATTGCTGTGTACATCCAAAACATCATTTTTGGCTGTAGACCCCAGTTTTTACCAAGCATGCGTCTGCATATCATATTGCATTTTTTTGCTTGATTGATTTTGTAGTCAACATGTTTATTCCAGGTGAGTTTTTTGTCTAGAATTAAGCCCAGAAACTTTACCTCCGAAGCAACGTTGATTTCAACCTAAAAAAGTTATGGGATAAAGAATCCCTCCCTTTTTATTTTTCTTGTGAATGGTATAAGGTTGGTCTTTTGTGGATTTATATCCAGATTCCTTTCCTTACACCATTTGCCTACATAACTTAGAGCATTTTGCATTAGTTGACAAGTTATGTTAAAGTCTTTACCAAGGATGAGTATGACAATATCATCAGCATACCCCTGGGTATAGTAACCTATAGCGTTAAGATGTTTTAATAGGCTATTTACAACCAGATTCCAAAGTAATGGTGATAATACACCTCCTTGTGGATAGCCTCTGGTTGTCTTCTTTTCAAATGTCTCATTGAAGATTTTCATTTGTATAGTTCTATCCGAAAGCAGGATCCTAGTCCATGAGCAAAATGCATGTTGAATCCCTGTATCCCTTACGGCATTAAGGATGGATAGATGAGAGGTGTTATCAAATGCACCTTGGATATCTAGGAAAGTGGCTAAGGCAATTTCCTTTCTCTCCAGGGTGTCCTCGATCTTGGATACAAGTTAGTGTAACTCTGTCTCTGTAGATTTGCCAGGTTGGTAGACAAACTGTAGATTATGCAAGGGACTATTACTACCCAGGTAATCTCTTAATATAAATTTTAATATAAATTTTATCGCTTCATTATGCTTTTATGACCAAACTATATTTTATGCCTAGTTAATAAATTCATTATTTCGAATTTTTCATTATTTTAGATTTTTTTTTTACTTTATCATGTTTATACGCCAAAACAATATTTTATGTGTGTCTAGTTTATTATTATTTATCTCAAGTAATTTTTTTAAAATTTAATTTTAATTATTTTTTTTTGCATGTATGAATTGTTTTTAACAAGATTTGGATACATTATAAATTTTAATTAAAATAAACTTCAAAATTAAAACACTATGTTATTTAATGTGTACATTGTCTATTTTTTAATTTAAAAATTGTACTAAGATAAATCATAAGTTTCCAATAAATTAAAATTCTGTAGTTGGAGAGTAGAACTTTATTGGAAAAAATAAGATTTTAGTTTTTATAAAATAATAAGCTGCTTACTATGAATTTTGCAGAACAATAAATTTATTACTATTAAATAAAAAGGAATAATTTAATATTAGGATTAATCTAAGCTTCATAATGGTTTGAATTTTTTTTTAATTTATGTATTTCAAATGTTAATTTATGTATTCAAATGTTATGTATTTTAATAATATATTTCAAAACATAAAATTCTTTCCTTTGCAGCTACTTTGAATATAGCTGTCAAAAGAGGTATTAAGATCATACATAAAGTTAGTTTAATAAACATAACAGCTACGGTATTTATAAACATTAATAAATTACAAGTTTATCCACTAATGAGTAGTTAAAAATTCATGACTTTTTATACATTTTGTTGGTACATCTAAGAAAAATAAATAATCCACTGTTCTAACTATACATAGAATTTATATTCACAATCACGATGAATTAATCAACGAATACTTTGTGAATGCTTTTTAAAAATATGACAATACCAAGTCGTTTCACTTTTTCAAAGGATAACGGATATGTAAACAAAATACACTTTCTAGCCAGATAAATTTATCGCATTATTTACATCGCCAACACGCTGAATCTCAGCTAAAATCTGTTACTCAACGCGTATGCGTTCGAATTCCCATCTGAAGCCGAGCTATGAAGGGCTCTATCTCGAGACACTAGTTATCTAGAGTTGTATGTACACTACTGGACATTAAAATTGCTACACCAGGAAGAAATGCAGATAACAAAATGATATTTATTGGACAAATACATTATACTAGAAATAACAAGTGATTAAATTTTAAAAAAATTTGGCTTTATAGATCCTGAGAAATCAGTACCCAGAACAACCACCTCTGGCAGTAATAACAGCAGTTATACGTCTGGGCATTGAGTCAAACAGAGTTTGGATTGCATGTACAGACACAGATGCCCATGCAGCTTCAATACGATGCCACAGTTCCTCAACCGTAGTGACCGGCGTTTGGTGACGAGCCAGTCGCTCGGCAACCATTGACCAGACGTTTTCTATTGGTGAAAGATCTGGAGAACGTGCTGGCTAGGGCAACAGCCGAACATGTTTCGTATCAAGGAAAGTCCGTACAATAACGGCAACATGTGGTCGGGCATTATCCTGCTGAAACGTAGGGTTTCGCAGGGCTCGAATTAAGGGTAAAGCCACGGGTCGTAACTCACCAGAAATGTAACGTGCACTATTCAAAGCACCGCCAATAAGAACAAGAGGTGACCGAGACGTGTATCCAATGGCACCCCATACCATCACGCCAGGTGATGGGCCAGTACGACAATGACGAATGCACGCTGCCAGAGTGCGTTCACCACCATGCCGCCAAACACGGATGCGACCATCATGATACTGTACACAGAACCTGGATTCATCTGAAAAGATGACGTCTCGCCATTCTTGCGCCCAGGTTCGTCATTGATCACACCATTGAAGGCTCTCTTGTCTATGACGCAGCGTCAAGGGAAGCCGCAGCCATGATCTCCGAGCTGAGAGTCCATGCTGCTGCAAACGTCACCGAACTGTTCGTGCAGACACTTGTTGTCTTCCAAACGACCCCGTTTCTTGACTCACGGCTCGTGACGTGGTTGCATGATCCATTACGGCCATGCGGATAATATGCCTGTCTTCTCGTCAGCTAGTGATAGGTGGCCATTGAGATCCCGCATGGCGTTCCGTATTACTCTCCTGAACCCATCGATTCCATATTCCGCTAAACGTCATTGGATCTCGACCGACGCGAGTAGCAATACTGCGATTTGATAAACCGCAATCCCGGTACGCTACAATTCGACCTTTATCAAAGTCAGAAACTTGCTGGTACGCATTTCTCCTTCTTACACGAGGCATCACAACAACTTTTCACCAGGCAACAACGTTCAAATGCAATTTGTGTATGAGGAACCGGCTGAACAATTTCCTCATTTAAACACAATGTAGGTGTCGCTACTGGCGCCTGCTTTGTCTGAATGTGCTGAAAAGCTAATCATTTGCATATCACAGCACCTTCTTCCTTTCGTATAAATTTCTCACAGCACCTTCTTCCTTTCGGTAAATGCAATAAAACAAATGTTTTATTATCAATATTTGAAGTGTATTTTAGAAGAAATTAAAGTAATAACGAAATAAAATGTATTATGCAGAGAATAAATTTTTAAAAATAAAGTTTTTCCTAAAACACAAAAATAAAAATGCAAATTAAATGAATTATAGTAATTAGAACTTACGATAAATATTATTATTTATTGAAAACCCATCGATTTTACTATTACTGTCAAGAGCTCTTTCACTGGAAATTAAATAATTTCCATTTACGTTTTTATGTCATCACGAAATTTATTTGTTTATTTCAGTGATAACTGATAAAAAATGACATTAAAACAATAAAACTGAATTAAATTAACTAAAATGTATGAAATAATTAGTATAAGAAGGAAAATCTTATCAAAGTTTAACTTAGAAGAAAACCCAAATGTTAGCAATTTAAAATTGCAGAGAGATATAAAATTTTTGTGTAGTAAAATCGCCTAAATCAATTATTAGCTTAGGAACTGAAATAAAAAAATAATATGTATTGTATAACTTGCATTTTATTTCTTCAGGTTATTAAATTTTAAAGTTGAATCTTGGCGTAAAAATAAGCATTATTTTAGATATTTAGCGTAAACTCAGGCTGAGTTGTACTTTTCAAAGATAAGTCATTAAGGAGTGTGGTTCGAGTGATTAAGACCGATCAATTAAACCCCCGATTAGGGGGAAAGCAAAAATAAGGGGTTTCTACTATGCGGAAATATACGTCGTGGCCGCTTTCGGTGAAAACTCTGCGACGTATCTCTGCCGTCGTAGAACGCTTTTGCACAGGAAAGTTTCGACGTATCCCTGCCGTCATGAGCCGCTTTTTGATTAGTTTATTGCGACGTAACAGATACGTCGTGGACGCTGAGTCGGTTAAGTACTAAAGTACAAATCCGAAATAAAAATCCCAGTGAGTCTTTATACAAAATCCTTCATTTAATCAAATAGTTCTGAGTTTAAAAATTCTATATTTATTTACTTTAAGTGGAAGGACACTATCGTTATCATCTCGATAAACTTCAAAACTTTTTAAGGTTCAGTAGGCTAAACGTTTGGACTCAATTATCACCTTTTTTTATCAGTTGGACTCAGTCATGATAAGGTATTGGGCCTTCCAACGCCAGAAACTCCCTCCACTTAACTATTCCACTCCACTGCTCCACCTGTTCCAGCCCTTAAGGGGGTTTACTTTCTTTAAGTAAACCCGGGTGTCACAATCCCGAGGTAACCCAGTGATCTGTCCTCCTCTTTCTTTTCTTCCCTTCTTTCACCTTCTGCTTTTGCTTCCTTTTCTCCCTCAATGTGGTTGCCTCTCATGTGGTTGAGGGCTCCCCTTGAGCAGCTGTCGCCGCTCTGTTGCTAATAGCTACTCTTGGGGACTAAATCCTCCACGTGTTTGCCCTGCGTGGTGACCCGTGTTCCTGGAAAGAAGGATCCTGGTAATTGAAGTCCCTAGAGACCAACACATTACTTTGGCCTCTGCTTCAGGTAAACGGCAGAGAAAGCTTTGAAAGTAAAAATATCTAAAGAATTAAAAAAAACATCCATATCTACCCGTAATGCTTTCTCTTGCTTGGAGACTGACGCGAAGTCCTTGTATCCCTCGGACGACAATGTATCGTTCGAGGAGCCTATAGATGACCCGCCTTCCAGCTCCGCGAAAGGAGCTCTTCAATTTAAAAAAAAACTTCCTTTGTTTCTTGGAACTGCCATGGTTTGAGTTCACATCTTGATGACATAAAGTCTCTAATAATAGCTTATAATCCCGCATGTTTGGCACTTCAGAAAACATTCCTGAAGTCCACTAATAATATTAACATGCGTGGGTTTAAATGATTTCGAAAAGACTGGTGACGATGGTGCAGTGTCCGGTGGTGCTTGTCTATTAACATCCAATAACTTCCCTAGCACTGTGCATCCATTAAATACTACTCTACAGCTGTAGCTGTGAGAATTCACACAACATGTTTGATTACAGTCTGTAGTTTGTATTTGCCACCACATGATGTCATCCGCCAAGAGGAACTCGATGCATTAGTGGATCAGCTGCCTACACCATTTTTGTTAGTAGGTGACTTTAACGGACATAATTCTTTGTTGGGAAGTTGTGATACAAATTCTAGCGGTCGTCAGATAGAGCAGTTTATAACTGATAATTGCTTCTGTCTGATCAATACCGACGAGAAGACATATTTCCCCATACCCACAAGAACATTTCATTCTCACGATCTGGCCATTTGTTCACCCTCACTTCTGCCGCTGTTGAATTTAACAGTAGAGAATGATCTGCCTAATAGCGACCATTTCTCACTCGTCATCTTCCAGACTGGAGATTGTAGTTTGCAGCAATGCATACCTACTTACATGTACCGTCGGGCAGATTGGACGTTATTACACAATTGGTAGTTGATGATAAAATGGTTACGATCGAGGATATTGATAAAACCGTATATAAAGTCACTGAAACAATTATAGGTGCAGCTGATACTGCAATACCTAAGAGTTTTTCTACACCAAAAAGGCGCTGCAAACCGTGATGGAACAAGGAATGTGAACTAACTTATAAGAAACAAAGGAAGTTATGGGGCTTATTTGGGAGATACCATACGACGGAGAATCAAATTGCTTTTAAGAGAGCAAAAGCATTAGCTCTCAGAGCTCGTCGTCGAAGTCAGAAGGAATTTATTTTTCGCTATGTTTCTTCAATAACATCTTCCACATCCAGTAAGGAGTTACGGAGAAAAGTAAAAGCAGCCAATGGTATTTATACGGAATTCTCAATTCCCGTCTTGAAAACCGGAGCTGTTATATACTCTTCTCCTATAGGCATTGCTAATGTCTTTGGTGAAACATTTGCTTGCGTCTCAAGTTCCGACTCTGATAGTCCTTCGTGTTTAAGGACTAAGAGTCGAGTGGAGCAAATGCCAATCCGTTTCAATCATGGACAAGCATTGCCTTACAACTGCGA
The DNA here is from genome assembly GCA_026290005.1 of Latrodectus geometricus. Taxonomy (NCBI): domain Eukaryota; kingdom Metazoa; phylum Arthropoda; class Arachnida; order Araneae; family Theridiidae; genus Latrodectus; species Latrodectus geometricus. The sequence continues at coordinate 121,499 of JAPDSC010079775.1, forward strand.
ATTTTGGATGTTGGCATTGAAGCGAACATTACAGCAGGCCAATAATACCAGCCAAGGACCTGACGGAAGCAGCTATCAAATGCTTCGACATTTAAGTCCAGATTCCCTGTTGAATTTATTATATTTGCTCAATAGGATCTGGACTGAAAATGCATTTCCATCAATTTTGAGCGAAGCTATAGTGATTCCTGTCCATAAGTCTAGTAACGATCCTTCGAATCCTTCACATTATCGACCAATAGCTCTGACGAGTTGCCCTTGTAAAACACTCGAACGTATGGTCAACGCCCGCCTCATGCATGTCTTAGAAGAAAATAAATGTATACTTGTCAAAGAGAGTGGTTTCCTTAAAGGGAGATCAACTCTTGATAACATAACATATTTGGAAACCCAAATCTACAACGCTTTTGTGCGGAGGAATCATCTGGTTTCCATCTTCTTCGACATCGAGAAGGCATATGACCGTACGTGGCGATATGGAATTCTCCGTTCATTATATGATTTTGGCTTTCGGGGTAATCTTCCGATATTCCTACACAATTTCTTGCGCTCCCGTGTTTTTAAAGTCCGTATCGGTCGCCATTTGTCCAATACTTTTATTCAAGCCGAGGGTATTCCCCAAGGCTCAATTTCAAGTGTAACAATTTTTAATTTATACATAAGTAGCACCCTTCATCACCTTTCACCCTCTGTTAATGGCACAATGTATGTGGATGACCTGCAAATATCTTGACAAGGATCGAACTTGTGTTTAATTGAGAGACTATTACAAACATCTGTAAATAAAATAGCTGCATGTGTGCAGAAAATGGCTTCACACTATCTCCTAGCAAAATCTGCTGTGTCCATTTCTGCAGAAAGACCAGCATTTGTAATGATCCTGTTATCAAACTGAACAACACACAAATGCCTGTAGTAAATGAGATTAAATTTCTTGGTTTGAAATTCAACCGAAAGTTGACCTTTCTTCCGCATGTTTTACATTTGCGGAGGAAGTGCGAGTAATCGCTTAACATCCTCAAGGTACTTTCAAATACATCTTGGGGTGCTGATCGCTTGTTACTCCTTCGAGTCTATCAAGCACTCATTTTATCTCGTATTGACTACGGATGTGTTGTGTATGGATCTGCTAGGTCTTCTCTTTTACGCAGACTGGACACTGTGCATTACTCTGCTTTGAAGATATGTTCAGGAACATTCCTCACAATAACCCGCCCACAGTTTGTATGTGATTTGCCAACAAATGCCTTTAGACCTGAGACGAATGCAGCTTTCTCTCAATTATGACGCTAAAGTTGTGTCTGATATTCAACATCCTTTACGATCTTTGGTATATACTCCTGCCTTCAAGAGATTATACTATGTTCGACTATATACCATCCAACCCTTTCTCACTCGAACTAAAGCTGAACTCTTTTTAACAGACCTATATGGTGTCCATTTTACTAAAAAGGACTTACTTTCACATCCACCCTGGAATGATCTACAGGTAGATATTATCAATCCATTTGCAGAATTTAGAAAATCAGACACAACTTCAACGGATTTTAAACAGCTTTTCTTTTCTCATCGCTGTCAGTATTCAACATACACGCCTGTATTCACAGATGGATCTAAAACTGTAGGACATGTTGGCTGTGGTATATTCTATATGTTAAATGCCAGTTATGGTTACAACCTCCATACGTCCTGCTCCATCTTTACAGCTAAAGCTACGGCCATTTATGAAGCCCTTCAGCTTGTGAATACAGGAAATTATCATAACATTTGCGTGTATACTGACAGTTTGAGTGTATTAGAAGCGTTGAAAAATTCAAATTATTATCATCCTGATGTGTCCAAGATTTTCAGAGCATTGTATTCCCTTACTGGCAAGGGTTATAACATAATTTTCTGTTGGATCCCAGGTCATGTAGGTCTAGAGCAGTGTTTCCCAACGTGGGGCCCACGCCCCACAGGGGGGCAAATTTGATTGTGAAGGGGGCAATTAAAAAAATGGATTCGACATGATATATTTCGAAAAATATGTTATTTTAACCAGGTGGTGTGATGAATGATTATATACATTTAAATTAATGTACATTTTTTAATGTACGTTTACTCTGTCCCATTAAATTAATTTTAACAAATATATTTAGTTTTTAATTGATGTTATATATATTTCTTTTACTCCATATTAAAATAAGTGGTGCAAGCAAGAAAAAAAGTTCGTCTATATTTGACTATTTGGAGGAAAATTTAAAATTTAGGCACATACCTCCCCTCCATGATGAGCGGTTTCCTTTTTGTCTTTTATGCTTCAAATGATTGACGAACGAATCTATGAAACCAATTCGTTTCGAGGAGCATTTGAAGGCGAAACATATTGCTTATATTAATTCAGATTTGAATTACTTCCAAACTTTACAGAAAATTTTGAAAAAAAGGGCAACAATAAAGTCCCAACTTACTGCTCACGGTTCAACTAATAATCTATTTTTTAGGCTAGTTATCAAATTTCTTTATTTATTGCTAAATCTGGTTGAATCATCATACTATAGGAGAGAATTTATTAATAAAACTATCAATATCAGCATTTCTTAAAACAGTTCTTGAAAAAGCTATGTCACTTAGTAACTATATCGTTAGCCGGAAGAATAAACGAAGTGAGTGAAGATATTGAAAAACAACTTGTTGAAAACCTGGTAACAAAAATATTCTCAGTGCAAATGGATGAATCAACTTTGATAGACACTGAGGGAGTATTGATAACTTACGTAAGATATATTAATAAAGAGCATTTTCCGGAAGAAATGTTCTGTAAAAGATTGGAAAGCACCACTACCTCCAAATATATATATAACAAGCTAAAAAACTACTTAGTTGTCAATAACATACCAATGAAAAATATAGCATTTTGTGCTGCAGACGAGGTTCCTAATATAATGATGGGCAAGAAAAATGGTTTCTTAAAATTAATGAAAGATGAGAATCCAGAAGTGATTCTTGTGCATTGTGTTATTCATAGGGAAAACTTGGAGCTAAAAACATCTCGCTGGTTCAAAATGAAGTACTGTATTCAGTAATAAAGTGTATCAATGCTATTAAATCTAATACCAGATATGAAAGATCTCTTCAGGCTATTTTGTGAAGAATAAAATGCAGATTATACAAAGCTTTTACTTCACAACTAAAGTAAGATGGTTCTCTAAAGGGAACTGCTTGAAAAGATTTATGGAACAGTTTGATACTCTTAGTGATATTTTAAGAGACAAATCTGAAATGAAGCATCTGTTAATAGTCGATGGTAAAGCATTTGTGAGTGTTATTTAGCCAATTTTTTTGAAAAACTAAATATATTAAATAATCAACTTCAAGGAACAAATAAAACTCTTTTTGAAGCAGAAGCTAAGATATTAGGTTTCATTACTCATATTTAGTTATGTCAGAAATATGTTAACAACAAAAAATTTGAACAGTTTCATTGACTCCAAAAATGTGAAGTAAATGGTACTGCTTTACTTGTTATTGTCGATCATCTGAAAACTCTATCGGTTGATTTAAAATAAAGATTTTCTGATTTAAAAAAGATTTTATAACACGAATGATGCAGCCAACGTTAGTGGATTTGTCTGATGTATCAAATATTCAGTATCAAGAACTCGCAGAAATGCAAAATAATGAGTCAGTTAAAAACTTTATTTAAAATAAAAAAATCCGATGGCATGGCTTTGTGAGGAAACAGAAATCAAATATTCAGATTCAACCAAATGTGCAAGAAAAATGTTGTTACTGTTTCCGTCTTCATACTTAGCTGAATATAGATGTAATGTTGTAAATGATTTACTAGAAAAAAAAAAGAAATTGTCCGGATATAACACAACAGGGGGGGGGATTTGAGACTGAAGCTAACCAAATTGAAAACTAACATAAGATCTCTGTGCAGCAAGCATTAAGCACAAGGATTAAAAATTTATATTATTATTATAGAAAAATCTTTATTAAAATTATTTCGAAACTAATTTTAGTTTTTCATTACGTTTTGAAATTTTACTTACTGTGTTTCGTTAAAAATTTCCTTGTGATTCCTTTCTAAAACCCATCATTTAAGTTTCTTAAATGAAAAACTCAGTTTTTTAATATTAAAAAATATGTATATGTTACATGGGGGGGCATAGGAATTCTAGAAAAGTTTAAGTGGGGCATGGCACAAAAAAGGTTGGGAAACACGGGTCTAGAGGGAAATGAAATGGCAGATGCAGCTGCTAAAACTTCATCGTCTGTACTTCATTCTTTTGTCCCTCTTTTCGACGTGAGAAGGGTTGTTAAAAGATTTGTAAATTCCCTCTGGCAGGAGTCAAGGAGTATGCAGGTCTCCAACAAATTACATGCCATTTTTCCATACGTAATCCCCATCATCAGTTTTATCGTCACGAAGTGCTGATGTTCGATTAACTCGCCTTCACGTATCGGACACACACGTTTCACACACAGAAATTTGTGTTTAAGTGAATTAAATCCATGGTGTGAAACAATTTATCATATTTTAATTTCATGTCATTATTTTAACCATCAACGTTTACAATCTTTTAAAACTAATATTTTAACTATGTTTAATTTGCTAGTGGATCCACCCTACAGAAACCTATTTGCATTTTTGAGAGCAATAGGTTTCTTGCATTTTATTTAATTATTTTTTAAATTTTAGATTATTGAAATTTTCTGTTTTTCACTTTTATTTTATACATTCCTAACTTTTATTATATTATATACAACATTTTATTTTTTAAAATTTTAATGTTGCTTAGGTTTTGAAATAATATTAGTTTGGGGAAAAAGTTATCCATTATTTTTTCGGTAGACGTCTGTAGTGATCGCTATCTCGTGAGGTATCTATCAAACAATTTCAATTTATGCTCATTGGAAAGGTGACATTTCACACTAAAATATTTTTTTGCGGTTGTTTGTTTGATTAATTCAGTTATGAATACAAGGTTTTAAAAAGAGAAGACAACAAACAGAAAATTCGATACATTTTAGTTTTTCTTTTATAATGGCGAAAATGCTAACCAGGTGGCTAAAATAGTGAAAGGTGTTTATCGTCCTATATATGACTGTAACAACCAGTTACGCACAATTTTGGTTTCGTCGATTCTGTTTGGGTATTGGATGCTATAGATGCATCTCGCATGGATACAACATCGTTGAGAATGTCAATAAACTATCAAAAATTATCAAACTTGACAGCATGTCAGCAGTCGTAGCTTCGCACAAGACCTAAAAATCTACATGAAAACTGTTTTAAACCTTTTTACAAAGCGAATCTGAAAAAAGTTACAAAAAGTTCACGTAAAAATGATGGATTTCTTTTTCCCCAACCTAATATTTATACACGAAATCATAGTTTTGACGCAGTTTGTTCATTGTTGGACCTTGCGCCACAAAACCCAGCCAACCACCTCTTCCAGAAAGCCCAATTTCATACTACTCCCAACTGCCCTTCATATTTGTTTGCTGGCATTAAAAGAGTGCATAGTTATCCTGATGAAAGAAAACGGTTTTTGGAGGAACAGCACATGAACAAAGTAATAGTAAACCTCATATCAAGTAAGGAATGTTATAATAAGCAGTTTGGATTTATAAATTTTTCGCAGTTAAAAAATTGCTTAAATTTAAAAGAAGTTCCCGCATATCGGAGTAAAATTGAAAAAAAAAAAAAAAAAAAAAAAAAAAAACCACATTGTGTTTTAAAATATTGATTTAAGTAATACGATTCATAGTATTACATATGTTATAGTGGTCGATGACAAGTTTTAAACCTTTCAATTACTTATAAATCACAGAATATTTTAAAGTACAAGGAAGTAAAAAAAGTTACTCCTAAAAGTAAATGATTTTAATGAGATACGTAATAATTTTTTAAATCAAAATATGTGCGCAATAATAATGTAATTTATAATTTGGGTATAGCTTTAAAAATTTTTTAAAACTGCAAAAGTTTTGAAGGTAATTGTAAATTTTTAATTGAATTTTTTATTGAGAATATTAAAATTAGAAGATATAAAATATTGTTATTTTTCCAGCATGTTAATTTTCATTTCATATATCACCCCAAGTTTGTAAATTTATCAGAAATTCCAATAATTTGAAATTACTGGATCCAAGCGCCATTAGAAAAGCAAGTTTAATGATAGAAACAACCCCAATATTTGAACTACAAGATTTCCTTGTATATGTAAAACCCATAATCTATAAACTAAGTAATAAAGATTATAATAATTTTTCATTGCTGGATGAGAGAGAGAAAATATATATAAAGAGTCTAACTTGGATTATAAAGGGAGAATCATTGTTGGAAACTTGTGATAATTCAAACTTGGCCTCTAGTGATCATGCTTTCATGTTAGGCAGTATTTCTTCATCTTCCAAAGATGTGAGTCACATTTTCCCAGTGAATCGTATTATAGTTGCTGAGTTATTTGCTTTAACTAAAAAAGTAGTTTTAGGTTTAGAAGATATAGACATTAAACTATGGGAATAGTGACTGACAATAATTCAATAAACCGTAAAGCTATTCTAATTTCAATGGACCACCTAATTTTCAAATTTAATATAAACATCCAGCAGGTTTGAGATAATTTTATTAATGTAACTGATTCAGTGTATCTTATGAAATCTGTAAGAAACAGCTGAATCAATAAAAAAAAAATGTTTTTTTTTATGTGTTATTCTCCATTCGGGGAGGAAAACGATTTTCAAACTGCTTCTGTCACACTTTTACGAAAGATATATGTTATTGAGTTCTCTTCATTGTTAAGGTTTGGCTTTGTCAATCAAAAAGTTCTTTGGCCAGTGAACGTAGAGTGCCAGAATGTTAAAAATTTTCAAAAGCAATTTGATTCAGTGAGTGAAAGAATTAGGAAAAGAAACATAACCTTGGGCATTATAAGGAAACAGCTAATTATATTGAAATATTTTGCAAATTGTAGGATATAGTGGTGGGATATAGTTAATTTAAATCAATCTCTAAAGATAAATTAAAGTTAAATCCCATATGTGAACTTATTACAAATAAATCTGATCATGTTAAGACAGAATTTTTGTTTAAATTTATAAGTTGGTTAGATGATTGGGAAAATATGAAGGTAAATAACAGTAAATTAATCCGAGAAACAAATTCTGCTTTACGACATACTTCCCGACATACTTTTTTTAAGGTAATTGAATATTGTTCGGTTTGAGGCAGCCAATCACAGCCAGGCGCACTTCATGAAAATTTCCTCCTCATTTCGTCATTCAGCTCGGCGCTGATATAAAAAGAGCGAGAGTTTCGCCGCCGAGCAGTCCCACCGGAAGTTCGGCCAGAAGTCGAGAATACGACATGCTGTACGTTCGCTAAATGTGAATAAAGTATTTTATCTTAAGCGAAGTTATTATTTAGTAGCTCACCGAGTCGGCACCTACA
>JAPDSC010079775.1:128952-157029 GCA_026290005.1 Latrodectus geometricus
TCTTAAGCGAAGTTATTATTTAGTAGCTCACCGAGTCGGCACCTACAGGTTAATTTAAATATGAATTATTTTTTGCAAGAAAACATTCAAACAGACAAACTTAAATCTCGTTTCGGTCAATACAAAAACATGTCCGGTGATCAATATCATATACCTAACTTTATGAAACTGAAAACAAACTTCGCTTAAGCAAACAATTAAAACTGGTGTCTCATAGTGTAGGGGTGTTTGATGTAAATATCCTTGATAATCCTGAGGAAAATGTCGCAGCTGGATTCTAATGAAATATTTCAAATTATAAAAGTTACAGATTCTGGTATAGCTGAAGTAACAGACACTTTACTTCTCATAACATATTTAGCAGGATATTCCTCTCATATCATTCATAAAAGCATTAAGTGTATTATACAAGTGTTGTAAAAAGATAATAACTGAAAAAAAAAACGCTCAGGGTTGGTGTAGATTTAGAATGTGAGTGTGTGTAGTTTTATATGCATAAAAAAAATATGATAGAGGTGGTTTACTTTATCTATAGCAAAATTTGTAACCAATATTGTATTTCATATTTACATTGTAACATTAAAATAAACTTTTGAAGAGTATGAGTATGAATCTTTGAAAGTTTTAAATTAACGCAACTAGTGATTAATTTAGTAAAAAACATTTTAGTTTCTAAAGACGTGTGGGATTTCTCAGTTTGCAACTGTGGGTATCCATTTAAAGGAATTATCATTAAAATTTTGAGGGCATCTACTAATAGTCTTGTTAATAATTATTGTGAGTTTATAAATGGTATATATCTAGGAAAATCACAAAAATAAACAAAAAGAAATCAAAATAGTCTGAAAGTTAAAAGCACTAACTGCTAACAACTTAGATTACAACTCTTAAAAAAATTAAATTAATGCTTTCACATATTGCAATAATACATTATAAGCAACAATATTTTTATTTTATATGCATAACTGCTTTTACCTTATGTGTATTTAAATTAAATATTTTTTAGAAAGCCTGTAAACATAAGGCAAAATTTTTTAAAGTCTGCCTTGTTTTTTAATATAATTATTGTAATGGATCAATTTACTGGGGCAAATACAGCTTTAACAATTTACATATAATCTAAAGGTAGTTAATTTGTTATGAAAGAAAGTATATGAATAATATTAGTTTTTTTTTTAATTTTAATTCCTATGCAAATTTATTATGCTTTTGAAAAGTATATGCTTTGATTTCTTTTTACAATAAAGTGATGATTGCTTTTTTATTACTGTTCAAAATTACCTGATATTTCGTAAGGTTTTCAGTCTTTTTATCTGCTTTCCTGTATTATTTACCAATTATTTTTTTAAAATTTTATGTATGATAAATTTACTTCATGTTATGCAAAAATTATTTATAAAATAAAAATGTTTCTGTGAAAATTGTTTTTTTTTATTACACTACTGGCCCTTAAAATTGCTACACCAAGAATTCGACATGCTACAGACGTGAAATTTATACGAAAGGAAGAAGGTGCTGTGATATGCTAATGATTAGCTTTTCGGCGCATTCAGACAAAGCAGGCTCCAGTAGCGACACCTACATTGTGTTTAAATGAGGAAATTGTTCAGCCGGTTCCTCAGACACAAACTGCATTTGAACGTTGTTGCCTGGTGAAAAGTTGTTGTGATGCCTCGTGTAATAAGGAGAAATGCGTACCAGGACGTTTCTGAATTTGATAAAGGTCGAATTGTAGCGTACCGGGATTGCGGTTTATCTTATTGCAGTATTGCTGCTAATACTTAAAGGTAAGTTACCAAATTATGTTTTACAATATAATATTGTAAAACATAATTTGGTAACTTACCTTTAAGTATTTCTATCAGCGAAGTCAAATGTCACAAAAATGGTCCTCCTATTTAAATAAAAAGTAAACACAGAATTTTTTCAGACAAAATAGCACAGCAACTAAAGCATTCAAATATGGCGTTGGACGAAAAGCTTAACCCCCGTCATGTGACGTCACATGCGAGACGCGGAAGTATATTCAGGCTTCCTTTAATAATGCCCGACCGCATGTTGCCGGTATTGTACGGACCTTCCTTGATACGGAACATCTTCGGCTGTTGCCCTGGCCAACATGTTCTCCAGATCTTTCACCAATAGAAAACGTTTGGTCAATGGATGCCGAGCGACTGGCTCGTCACCAAACGCCAGTTACTACGGTTGATGAACTGTGGTATCTTGTTGAAGCTGCATGGGCATCTGTACCTGTACATGGAATCCAATCTCTGTTTGACTCAATGCCCAGGCGTATAACTGCTGTTATTACTGCCAAAGATGGTTGTTCTGGGTACTGATTTCTCAGGATCTATCCACCCAAATTTTTTGAAAATTTAATCACTTGTTATTTCTAGTGTAATATATTTGTCCAGTAAATATCATTTTGTTATCTGCATTTCTTCCTGGTTTAGCAATTTTAATGACCAGTAGTGTATATACAGAGTGATTATAAAAAACTCTCTATCCCGATATATGGGCAACTGACTATCAGACCATTTACAAAAAGTGAATGAAATTTTGCGATAAGGTATTTTGAGGTATGCGCTCAAGAATGATATGGAAAACAACAGTGTCACTCAAACAATGAGAAAATTTCAAATGGAAACACCCAGTTCTTTGTATTGGAATACGATCTCCATACTGAAAAACACTTAATAGCGTTGGAATAACGCCTGTAGCACGAAACTCCCCGGAGGTATAGGCAAGGAAAATTAATATGGACTTGTGGACGTGTACCAGAATATTAATGTTCGTTTCGTTTACCTCAAACTGTTTCTTCTGCTGAGATCAAAGTCTGATGAGTCCTCCACAAAACGAGAAGAAGAAACCAAGAAACGCAAATTTCGGGTTCTACATATGACACAATTATGACTGACGTCGCCAGGCTAGGTGAAAGAAAAGGCACTGCGAAATTTGAGAGATGTATGTAGCTTTCTGCCATTCTGAACAAGATGCCGCTTTCGCGGGAAAAACGTGGGGAAATCGTAAAGATTTATTACCTGAATGGAGAAAATGGCGCAGAGACAAAACATGTTTACAGCAGAAACCACGAATTACGACGAGGACTGAGCATTGTCAAAACTGTCAGAGACTTGATTCATAAATTTGAAGAAACTAGTTAAACATGCGATCGACCTCGGTCTAGACTACCTTCCATCTTTGTGGAAGTTCATCAGACGATAAGCACAATTCATAACGCAAGTGCATACTGTGTTTCACATATTCTAAATCTGCTGAAAATCTGCGCTCAGTTCTTAACATGTTTCCGTATCGATTCCAGTGTATCCAGATGTTGGAAGGCTATCAGATACGGCTGGATTTTGGGAATCAATTTCTTATTCGGTACAATGAATACAGCAGCTGGTCTTTACGGATTCTGTGGCTAGATAAGGCGCCTTTCTCGTTAACTGGTAATGTGAAATCGAAACATTGTGTGCATTGCGCAGACAATAATCCACATGATGTGCTTGCACGTCCGTTACACAAGGAAAAAATCACTGTGTGAAGATTGTAATATAAAAAGTATATTTGCTACTATTCATTTTTAATCACATGTATGTAAATAATATAATCTTTAAATGCTTTACATGCAATTAAAAAAATTTAAAGTTGCTTAAATTCAAATTCATAATTTAACTTAGAAATAAGGAAATTTTCTTTCTTTAAAGAAATAGAAAAAAAGATAAAAATTGAAGATTTAGAAAATTTTTTAATATTTAAAAATTATGAAAACATTAAAAAAAATTCTCTATCCTCAGAGTATATGAATGCTGAAGTAAAATTTCTGTATTTCCAAAACAGTTCTCTATCCTCGTGTGATGACTAATAACCTCAGTCAGCAGATCTAACTTATTCTCGAAGATCATGAAACCAAGCAAGGATAAAGGGTTTCATCCTTCAGATGCAGCACATGAGCAATTTGCACTCATCTCCTAATCCGACTAAAATTAATTATGTGAGACTTATCTAGGTTATCATTCATATCTTACAGATTTTTACTATTTGACTTATTAGTTCGTTTAGTTATTAATTTTTTATATTAGTTTGGGGAAAAAGTAATCCATTATTTTTTCGGTAGACGTCTGTAGTGATCGATATCTCGTGAGGTATCTATCAAACAATTTCAGATTTATGCTCGTTGGAAAGGTGACATTTCACACTAAAATATCCTCTTGCAGTTTTTTGTTTGATTAATTCAGTTACGAGTACAAGGTTTTAAAAATGGAAGACAACAAACAGAAAATTCGATACATTTTCGTTTTTCTCTTGTAACGGCGAAAAAGATAGCCGAGTGGCTAAAATTGTGAAAGGTGTTTATCGTCCTATATAAGACTGTAACAACCAGTTACTAAAAATTTTTTTTTCGTTGATTCCGTTCGGGTATTTTTGATGTTAGAGATGCACCTCGCATGTGGATACAGCATCGTCGAAAATGTCTATAAAATATCAAAAATGATCGAAGTTAACCGCATGTCAGCAGTCGTAGCTTCGCACAAGACCTAAAAATCTACATGAAATCTGTTTTAAAGCTTTTTACAAAGTAAATCCAAAAGAAGTTACATAAAGTTCACGTAAAAATAATGGATTTTTTCCCCAACCTAATATTAAATTATTTTTAACTATTTATTTATTTCTAATTAATTTGGGATACATCAATTATTCGAAATTGAAATCTGGCTTTGTTTTCATTGCAAGTGTAGGAGGGGGCTCGCCCGGAGACAGGTTGGTGATAGCCGGTATGTTTTATTTAAAACTAAGAGAAAATATTTTCAGATACATAGCTGGTATTCCAGCTTATCAAAATATGGAAAATTAGTATATATTGTGATTATAATTTAACGTAACATCGTGATTAATATATTATATATCTGTATGAATATATTTTTAGCGGAAATTTAAGTTAGAATCTCCATTAATTATTTATAGGGTTAGTAATTATGTCTGATTATAATTATATTTACATGACAAGCAAGTTTATTAATAAATTAAACAATATATTTGTGTTGTGACTGATCTAAGTTTATTTAGTTAATGTGGGTGTTTTCTTAATACTTAATCTTATATAGAGAATATTGAAAATGCACTTATCATAGAGGCGCCATCTAGAGTGCACTAGTGACATGAATTGCCAACAGATTTAATGTTAGATCTGAAATTAGTTATTTATTATTCGCAATTTTAACAAATTGGAAGTACTTTTAAATAATTTAAGGTTATTTTAAAATTGTTATTAATTATATGGTGAGCAAATATTTGCTGGTTATTAATTTTGCATATAAATTAATGATTTAATAATTAAATATTTAATATTTATTATGTGAGTCATTTGGATTAGTTCTCGGGTGTTCAATATATTAGTTTGGAGATAAAGAAATCCATTATTTTTACTTGAACTTTATGTAACTTCTTTTGGATTCACTTTGTAAAAAGGTTTAAAACAGCTTTCATGTAGATTTTTAGATCTTGCGCGTTACGACTGATGACATGCGGTTAACTTCGATCATTTTTGATATTTTATAGACATTTTCGACGTCGAAAATGTCTGTCATCGTACGATGCTGTATCCACATGCGAGGTGCATCTCTAACATCAAAAATACCCGAGCGGAATCGACGAAATAAAAATTGTACGTAACTGGTTGTTACAGTCTTATATAGGACGATAAACACCTTTCACAATTATAGCAACTCGGCTATCTTTTTTCGCCGTTACAAGAGAAAAACGAAAATGTATCGAATTTTCTGTTTGTTGTCTTGCATTATTAAAACCTTGTACTCGTAACTGAATTAATCAAACAAAAAACCCCAAGAGGATATTTTAGTGTCAAATGTCACCTTTCCAACGAGCATAAATCTGAAATTGTTTGATAGATACCTCACGAGATATCGATCACTACAGACGTCCACCAAAAAAATAATGGATTACTTTTTCCCCAAACTAATATATTTATTATTTATGAAAACTTTCTGCAATGAAAAACAATTTGCTTACTGGATAGTTTATTTTATTTTTATTTTGTCCAAATAATTTCTATTAATACAGTATCCCTTCTGATAAAGTCGATGATTTTTAATATGGATTTTTTAATGAAGCATTTTCATTATTGTTATTATTTATATTTTCTACTGGCGTTTTTAAGTTTATTTCTTTTTCATTATCATAGTTTACACTTGTATTTTTATTATTAGCAATTGCCAATTTAGGTAATTTGTTTGCCAACACGAAGGGGTAGAAGGTAGCTTGAGTAGTGGGTTTGGGATTAGGAGTATTGCGATTAGTATTATTATTTTCAGATTTATTTTCTGTTTTTGTTTTTTTCTACGAGGATATTTTTATTTTTCAGTTTAGGAGCTTTTGGGCATCCTCTATAGCTTGCAGTATGTGAATCGAGACAACTGCATCATTTAAGCTAGTTTACCTTACTTTCACTATTTATTTTATTGCAATTGGAGGTATGGTGCTCCTCGCCACATTTAACGCAGCTTGGAGGCATATGGAAGTTGATACTGCCATGACCAAATTACTGACTGTTGTGGCATTTTGTAATTTTATTATTTTGCCTATAGCTTTCAATAGTTACTGTAAAATGTAATAAGCTACTTTATTCATGGATTGTTTTTCAACATTTTGAATTTTTTCGAAGTGTGTTTAATTATTTTGTTTGTATCGTCATCCTCTGGTCATTTGGGATACTTTAATTGGTGAAAATTTCGGAGATATGAGTATTTTTAATTTGGTCAGTTTCTATGTCTATAGTAAGTCCCCTAATTACTACTTTATACGGTTTTTCATGATTGCTTAGAAAGAACACGATGTTGTTCAGGGGTATTAATCATGAGTTTAATAAACTGGCCAACATGTCTACAAAATCTAATTTTTCTCGTTTAGAGCTGCATTTTTCTCGGTTCGAGCATACACAGTCGGAGGCTTATTTATGCTATTTTCAGAGGTATTATCTAAGAGCAGTACTTTCTGATCTAGAGTAGTAATCGTGTTGTTTTATCTAGAGTATAGTAATTGTGTTGATATGTAGAGCAGAACTTTCACTTCGACCAGCATCTATATCAGATAGTAAGGAATTGCATTTATTTTGTAACTGAATTTCGGGATTTGACTCTTTATGTTCTTTATTGTTAGTTTTTCTTCTACGATTTTTAATTGGAGTAAAAAGATCATCACGATCTGTGTAATTGGTGTCCGAAATACTATTTACAATATGGGGATGACCACTTTTTGACCTATTTCTTTTTTTTAACCCCCTGATCTGGATTAGATCCGGTCCATTACTGCCTCCACCCTCAACCCATCAAGGACTGCACCATGTACGCAGAATTTCTCTCCGCAAAAAGCCAGTAGATTTCAGTTGGTTTCTCCAGTGTTGCACTTTGTGGAAGTAGGAAAGAATTTGTTTCCTTAGAGTCCTAAGATGACCGGATTTGAGCCTAGACAAGACTGTGGTCATGCCTCCACCAAAGCTCAAGGCATCTCTAGGGCCAGAGTCACAGTACCAAGGATTAGACGGGTAATTTTCCAAGATGAATTGACCAGAGCCGTGCTCTTGGAGTAAATTTCCCTGTAAGTTAAAGATTCAGTAGGATACAGAGATAGAGATGATTTTTTTTAGCCGAACCGTCGGCGATGTCGTTATATTTAAGGTTAAGCATGCGATGGTATCCATTGGAAATGTATAATGGAGGACTGTAACAATGCTTTAAGTTTTTTGAAAACAAGTATGCCCCTTTGGTCCACAAAACTCCTCTAATCTTCAAAGTACTGAATTACGCTACGACTATCAACAAGTAACTAAATCTCACCAGTTAGATGTTTTGTCCAGGGAAAAGTCTAAAGCCATGTCATTGGCTATTAGTTCTGCGCCAAAGATGGAACTGAAGTCAGCATTGCGTTGTTTTAGTAAAATGTCTCCAGTTTTAATAACCACCCCGCTTCCAGTGTGACGGATTTTTATCTTTTCTGCCATCAATATATATCAGTACAGCTCCAGAAGGTATATTATTGATTTCTTCTAGAGCAGCTTGCCTTAAGATTTCAGGATGTTGAGAAAATGTGTTTGTGTGAGTCAGTAATTCTGTATGGAAGAACACCTCTGACATTGAGTCAAGAGAAGATGCAATTGGTATTAGAGAATTAGCAGAAACATAAGATTTCAAAACATCCAACTTTTCAGCATGTCCAAGAGGGCTATGCTTCTTTAGCCTCTGTTCATTCCTCTAACCGCACAAAAATTAGCGTTACAATGTTTGTCATGGTAGCTATAAAGTTTACAAAAGTACTTTATAGGATTAGGAATACTTCTTTCCATCAACTGTTGCAAGTCAGCTTCGTAGAGTACAATAGTAGATGGTGTGTACCTACGGAGCCCCATAATAATAGGTGCCATACTGAGCTATACTCGCTCTAGTTTCTGCAAATTAGTTTTCCTGGCACCATGGTAAATTTGAAAGCCCTATTCAAAAACTGGTTGAACCAGAGAAATGTTTGTATTTCTTAGGGTCCTGGCATATGCACCCCAATCGCTTCCAGAAATAAATTTCAGAATATCAAGTCGCTTCTAGGCACGATTAACAAGTGAGTCAATATGTTTATTCCAAGAGATCTCAGGATCAAGAATAAAACCAAGATATTTAGGGTTTCTTTCACGAAGTAAAAGTTAAGAGTTCATATAAACTCTAGGACTATATATAAATAGTTTCCTATTTGTCATAATGAATCCTGTAGTAGATTCATCAGGATTGAAGTTTGGGGTACCATGCAAAATCCATAATATTCTGAATTGAATGATTTAAGCTTGTCTCCATGACATCAGTATCTTATGCGCTTTACCAAAAAACAATATCATCAGCAAGTTATCCAATTTTGCAATCACTAGAAATAACGGATTCCAATCCATATATGAACAGAGAAAATAGGGTTGTGCTCAGGACAGAACCCTGGGGCACACCCTGCCTGGAACGATAATTACTTTATAGTGTGCCATTACAGTTGACTCTAAAGAATTTATTTTTTGGAAGTTGTTAATCCACGAAAGAGACCGTTTATCACATAATTTATTGACTAACGTATACTTCCGTATTTTGTCAAATGCTTTATTCAAGTCTAATAAGACTGCAACTGTGTGATTGGACAGTTTATTATTATGGGAATCTCGCACATGTTGGGAAAAATATAAAATTTGATCTTGAATGCAATGCCGCTTCCTAAATCCATGTTGTTCACTAGGCAGAAGATTATTAGTAGTCAAGTTTAAGTTGATACGATTCAACAGCATTTTCTCAAAGACCTTACAGACAAAATTTTGTCAATGCAATTGGTCGATAACTGTCTGGGATGCCAGCTGGTTTATTAGGCTTCCTAATAAGTATTACAACAGCAGTTTTACAATTTCTTGGTAGTCTATTGACTTTCCAGGAGTTATTAAAAATATCAAGTGAAAGATGTTTCCCACGAACTCCAAGGTTAGTAATCATCAACCCATGCAAGTCATCAGGTCCCGGTGTTTTTGTAGGATTAACTTGTTTTAAAACCATTTCCAGTTCATTGTGATTAAAAGGATTATTACACAACGGGTATTTTGATTGGACATGGCGGCAAAGATGAGATTTTTCCTAGACAGGGCTACAATTATTTTGTCATTCTCTACAAACTCGAGGATGTTTACTCGACCACGAGTTTCAACCGATTCCCGATCATTTAAAGGCAGAGGGATGTCTTTTGAGCTGACACAGTTTGATTTCTTGTGTTGTGGTTGCTCACGATTAATGGTTTTAGCCACTTTCCACAATTTTGTGTTCAAAAACAGGACATCTGTACTCCTGCAAATTTCTGCCCATCTCTTTCTTCTTTAACTAGAATATATTAGCTTAATTTCGGCATTCACTTTCTTGAGTTCACTTCTTACAGATATATTGTTATGTTCAAAAAGTTCTTTGTAAAGGTCATTTCTTCTGAGAATGAGAATCTCAACAACAGATAGGTCCTTCGCGAAGTTTTTCTGAAGTTCTTTATATTTTCTCTAGGAATTGAAGCTTTGGCTGCATCGAAAATGATCTTCTGGAAAGAAGTCCATTGTTGTTCTAAATCAGAATAAGGAACCAATTGTTCAGAGGCTTACACAATCAAAGTATCATAGTTCATGTTTATGTTTATAAACATGAACTATGATATTAGACCCAGTTCATGTTTATAAAATTCCAATAATGTCGCTTATCTTCTTTTATTCCAGATGACTGATTAAGTTCAATTAGAATAGGAAGATGGTCATTTCCTATATTCTCCAAAGTTTTCCATTTACATTTAATAAATAGTCCGGGACTAACAGAGGAGACATCTAAAGCCTCATTTGTTGCATAGCTATATGAAATATGATTTGAAAAGCCGTTATTAATACACATGCGATAAAATTTGAAAATTCAATACCATTTTGATTATTTGTTGTACATCCCCAACAGGAATGTTTGACATTAATTATCAGTTCTTCATTGGTAAGAGAAAGGCCATCGCACAATCCTCTCCCATTGGGAGGTAAGTAGGTGTTGAATATCTTTATTGGTTCACCATTCCAGTTTATAGAAATACCCTGTATTTCAAGATCACAGTTTTCCTGGAGTTGATCGATTTCGATTGCTGGAAAGTTGGCTTTACATTAAAACATTTTAAAATTTAGATTTTTGATAAAACTGTTTTTGATAAACTATAACTTTAAAACTGTTTTCGGTAAAACTGTATTTTTCTGATATTTAATGAATTCTTAGGCAACTAGAAAATTTACCCTAATATAGAATGATCATATCTACTTAAATATTACTAAAACAGTTTTAATTGCAAAATTAATTTATTTTTCCATAAATTTCTTAAGATTTTGAAGATTAAAACAAGATATTTGAATTAATGCAATATTTATTTCAGAAAAACTTAGTTTATCTACTACATAAAAATATAAATGTCTTTTATTAAAAAATGACAATTTATTATAATATCAATAAATATTACTGTGATTGTTTCGTTAATGATTGATAATGGAGAATATAAAAAATTTAAAAACTTGATTTTTTAAATTAATTTCTGCATTTTTTAGACAAACTTTAAAAAAATGGATTTGTAATGGATTTATCCTCCCACATTGCAAATCTTCACAAACTATTTATCATTTAATTATAAAATTGAAAAATTTTACTACATTCAAACATAAGCTTGTTAGGTTGAAAAATAAATAATATTTTCTTATCTAATTTTATATTTTAATTAACATAGGAAATTTTTGAAAATTACTGTTGAGTAATTTGAAGTTTTACTTTTAACAAATATAAGTAACAAAATATGAAATTTTATGGTGAATAAAAAATGTTTATGAAAATTCATAAGTTCGAAACTTTTCACAGAAAAAATTTGAACAGGGAATAACTAATATTTGTCTGCTTTATACAAGAAATTAAAGCATCATAAGAAAAAGACATAAAATTGCAATTAATAAATTGTAACATGAATAAAAATTATTTTTTATAGTTCTTTTTATCAACGTTTAAATGAATGCTTTTATTTAAATGCTAATGATTTATATAAACGTTAATTACAAATCAATTTTAAGAAATTATATAAAATATTATACATTTATTTACTTTCTTTAATTAATTAATTTAATTTTAGTTTAATTTATTTATAAAACTTATAGAAACATCATTATTAATTATATTTTAATCTAATAGATGGCAGCACATTACAAAATGTAATCAGTAAAATACTTGTTACTTAATTATTTGTAAAATAACTGTAATCGGTACTAACCTGATAGAAGAAAAGTAACTACGTCCCACTTCTATATATCACAGAATACTATACTGTTTATTAAATGATAGTTATCAAATGAGAATCTGAAAGAAATAAACTCTTATCTTTTATTTTATTGTTCGATATATTTTGAGATTTTTTTAAGTACTGTATAACTTGGATCAAATATCGCAAGAATTGAAAATAGTAATGCCAAAGTATATGTTATTGACTGTCACCCAGAAAAATGAATGGATTAACAGAAAATATTGTCTAGAGGAATATTTTGATGTCATAAATTTCTTCCAAATATTATTTTTTCTATTGTACTTCATATAAACGTAAACAAAAAATAAAAAAGAAGTTTTCAAATAAACTTTTTTTCTTTTTGTATTTAAAGTGCGAAAATATATTTTGCCATGAGAATATAAATTTATTAGTGATATTTTTCAATAACTGTGCTTGTTTAAAATGAATAAACAAAAAACTATATTGCTATCTTTGACGTTATTTTTCATTTCATTTCACCCACCTAAATGCTATTATTTTTTATAATTTGTGCTTGATATAACTGTGCTTTTTAAATCAAGTTTTCACACGAATTTCTTATGTTTATTTCATAGGTATCAAAAAATACTTTTGCTATAGGAATGTGAGCGGAAAATCTACTACATGATTATATTGCACATTTGTGTTGTATTTAGAATTTATTTATACTGATATAAATTAAAAAAGCCAATCTTATTCATGTTAGTTACCATGTGCTTCAGTTAGAAATGTTTTTCGAAGTTATGGGGAACTAACTTGATTTTTCGAAAGATTATTATAATAATGTGAATAAGTACACTAAATTCCCTAATATCTGTGAAATTAAGAATCATCGCTATAAATTTAATCACTCGGCAGCTTATATAAACACCTTTATTCCTTGAGAAAGAATAAAACTAATTACAAATCTGTTCATAATTCAAAAAATCAGTTCCTTTTTCATGCATTATAACATTCCTTTTTTATTAGGAAGTGAGACTGTTTGACATTCAGACATAAAGATAATCGTGAATTAATGAAAAATATTATTTTCAATATAATAAATAAAATGCTTCATTTTAAAATGTTATAATTTATTGCATATTTTTTTTGCATTTCATGTTCGATTGTAAATTCATGATTTTGGTTTTTGAATAAATTTGAATTTAAAAAATCTAGCAGATCCAAAAAGGGAAGACACGACACTGTTCTCACTTTGTTCAACAGTGGCTGGATCGGATGAAAATTAAAAAAAAAAAAAAAAAATAATAATTGACAAAATGAATGAACAAGTTTAATCTAAAATCTTAAAATTTATGAAATTATTTCTCTCGCTCTAATGTTATTTCAGATAAGGATCAGTAGCTTTGTAAATAAAAATCAACTCTTTCTAAATTTGAATTCCTGGCTGCTCCGTTGATAAAATTGTTTTAATTCCTATCTATGAATGCTAGAAAATTTTCATTCAGATTATTAATTTAATTTTCGGGATAAATTATAAGATTTTTAAAGAAGTGTTTCATCAGAATGGAATGTGAAATAATGTCAGTAATGAAGCAACTCCCCTTTCATTAGGAGAAATTTGATTCCGGTGTCACCCTTTCCAGAAATTTGTGAGAATTAAACTAGTGATATTTGGAAAGCATTGATATATTAATCACATAAAAAGTAATATGATAAAGAAAACTAAGTTTAAATAATTTCTTAGAATTCAAAGGTAATTACCTTTAAATCCCCTCACTTGTATCGCACTTCGATTCCAGGAAGATAGTTCTCTTCCCTGAAAGTTATAGAGGTGTTTCGAGAATTCCCCCTTTCTTCTCATTCCGGTCAGCTGGTCATAAAAATGTTGAACAAAAGGCATTTATTAAGGAGAAACATTTTCCCTAGATAATAATGCGATTCCAGACTTCAGGACAATAAGAATGCTTGAGATAAAACAGCAGAGCCTTTCTTTATTCTGAGTACATGCACAATAATTTCACTGAAAATTTTTCTTAAGTCTATCAATGACAATTAATGTTTCTATAACCCTCCTTCATATTAAAAATGAAACTGTGACTTTTTTGATGCTATCAACACATTTAAATCATTTTTAGGAAATAAAATTGACATAAATCTGATATATTTTTAAGTAAATTGATGCGTTTTAACAATTTTCCTTTTGGCTAAAAAAACTCATCCTTTTTGCGTTTCTGCTTTGCTTGGCAGAAAAGAAATCTAGTATTTTATTCAATCAACAAGTGAAATATTGAAAGGCGAAGTGATTAGAATTTTTTTTCTTTGCAACGTTAATTTTTTCTTTGAAATGGGAAGGTTTCCAAAGTTTTGACTCACTATAATCCAGATTTAGATTGTGGAATGCTTTCATATGGAATCTAAATACATATTTAAGTAGAATTCATTTTTGTATGTGTGATATATTCCTTAAACATTCATTTTTTGTATAAGGTGTAGTTTTTGAAGCCAATAATTTAGATATTTCTTATTTTAATCTGACAAAATACACGATAGTAAATTGATAATAGATAATAATAGATTTAATAATAATAGATTTTTATTTCCTCCCTGCTTTTAATCACAAGACAACTTATAGCAATATACCAGCATGCAAGCAGCATGCAAGATGCCGCGCAGCTCGGAGCTCTCTGATTTCGAGAAGGGTATAATTATCGGGTATCACAAATGTGGCTGATCTTAAGGAACATATCTAGCGATCTGAAGTATCCAAAATCTATAGTGGCCTGTGTGATTAAGAAGTGGAAGGTGAACGGTGATTTTCGGAATGTGTGCCGAGTTGGCAGACCAAGACGAAACTGGGAGATAGAGACCGACGAGTGCTACCCGAAGAAATTCGGAAGAACCGCACCTAACCGATGGCCCTCATCCGCGAGGAGTTTTAACAGGCACTTGGGAGTATTGTTTCAATGAATACCATGCCTAAGGAACCACATCTGCTTGGTTTTCAAGATCGTTCTGCTGTCCATAAGCCTTTGATTGCAAAGTCCAACCGCGCTGCTCGGTTAATGTGGCGCAAAACACATCGAAATTGGACCGTAGATTAGTGGAAACTGGTTCTTTGGATCGACGAATCAAGGTTTACCCTTTACCGTTTGGGTGGCAGGGTCTGGAGTCTGCCTGGAGAACGTCTCCTGTCAGAACACTTTGTGCCAACTGTCAAGTTTGGCGGAGGAGGAATTATGGTCTGGGGGTGTTTATCCTAGTATGCTCTGGGACCCTTGGTCCCCATTCATAGTAAACTCAACGCCGAGGCTTGCTGCACTATTTTGGATGACAATGAGCTTCCTACATTGTGGCCGTTTTACGGGTTGGACCCCTGTTACTTTCAGGACGACAATGCCATTTGTCATGTTTCGAGGTTAACCAAGGCTTGGTATGGTGCCAATAGAGTTCCTCGAAGGGATTGGCCTGCCCAGACCTGAAACCTATCGAGAACCTCGGGACGAGTTGGATCACCGAGTTATGGGGTGCACTACCAGTCCAAAATCGGTGAAGGAAAATTGTATGTCTACTCCAAACCGAGTGGAAGACAATAAAACTAGCGTTGATACAAAAACTTGCGGAAAGTATGCCTCGGAGAGTTCAGGATGTAATTGCCTGTCGTAGAGGCTCTAACAACTATTGAATTTGATGAAAGTTAGTTTTTCTTTTCTATCACAGGTGTCAAAATACTTATTGGTAGACAGTGTATATATTGGTGGGCTATTCTTAGATTTATACATAAATAGATGTTGGCGCCAGTGCTTTGAATGTTGGCGTTTCTTCCTTTCTCCAAGCGCTCCAACAACCCCAAAAGGCTATAAACAAAGAACTCTTGTTAAGTAGTCGTCGTATCGTTGTTACTTCGTATAGATTGTATTTTGTTACACTCTTGTTTATTCGAATTTCGATATAACAGCATTTTAATTGTTTGTGTTAATTAGTAATAAATAGAAAAATGAATATTTTCAACTAGTTATTCCTGACATTTTACACTACATTTTATGATCAGTCTGAGCAGGAGAAACAAATAGAAATTATGCCATCTATAAAGTTACTAAATCGAAAACGCCGCAGAATTCAAGCCAAATTAACTAAACTTTCGTCGAAACCACTGAAAGATTTAGAAGAAACTGCACTTCGAGAAGTTTTAGATTCATTGGAAGATATAAAAACGAAATTTGAAGTCGTCAAAAACGAATATTTTGAAATCGAAAATGACGATGAGTTTAAAGAAGCTGAAAAAATACTGGATAAAATTGATGAAGATATTCAAGAATTTCAGGTCAGTCTAAAACCTTTTCTATACAAATCTATTGAAGTTAAAAACAAAAGTTCTATTGTTGAGAAAAGTGTTCGTTTACCTGAAATTACTTTACTACAATTTGATGGTCAAATTAATAACTTGAGCTCTTTTAAGCAACAGTTTCAAAATCTAATAGATGATAATCCTACTTTATCTGACTCTCAGAAGTTTTACTATTTAAATGCTTGTCTTAAAGGTGCTGCAAAACAGGTGCAGTCACCAAATGACAATTATGAGTCATTGCTTAAAGCTCTCACCCTTCGTTATGAAAATACCAAACTCATCGTTGAAAGCCATGTGCAAAATATAATTAATTACAAACCATTAACGAAAGAAAATCCTTTAGAACTTCGCATGCTCATAGATAATTTGCAGAAAAACATTCAATTTTTAAAAGCATTAGAATTTGAACGTAATAAATTTGTTGCCATTTTATTGATAAATTTAATTTGTGCGAAATTAGATAAAGAAACTCATAGACAATTTCAATTAACTGTTGATTCTCATGAAGTGCCTACTTGGGATGCTTTCATCAATTTTTTAGTAAAACGTTATCAAATATTAGAAAACTTAAAAGCTGCTTGTTTTGATTCCAAACCCAAATTTTCAAACACCATTGATATTAACAGCAAAAACTCATCTCCATCTTACAAACCTAAAACTCTTTTAACTAAATCTGCTTCACAATATTGCATTCTTTGTAATTCAAATCATTCTTTATATAAATGCCAGCTATTTTTGAAAATGAAAGTATTTGAAAGGTTTAATTTTTGTAAATCTAAAAATCTGTGTTTGAACTGTTTAAATTCATCACATAAATTAAACGAATGCTTATCTAAATCTAGATGTATCGAATGCCACCAAAAACATCACTCTCTTTTGCATAGATCAGATACGAAACTTTTTTCCAGACAAATTCCTCAAACACCGAATGAAAGCAGTTCTGTAAGTTTCCAATCTGCTTCTCCCTTTCTCCCCCCCCCCACCAGGCGCCTCTCGAAAATGAAGACTCTTCAACTGGGGTGGCGAAGAAAGAGGAAACGATTCAGAATTTTATTTCGAAAACAAAAACAACACATGTTCTCCTTAGTACTGCTTTTATTTATGTGAAAGATTCTCACGATGAATTTAAGAGGTGTAGAGCGATATTGGATAGTGCGTCCCAAGCTTCGTTCATAACTAATGAATGTGCAGCATACTTAGGATTAAAAAGAAATAAGATTAATGTTCCAGTTGGAGGATTAAATGGGTAGTTTGTATCAATTAGACATTTAGTAAACACAGTAATTTCCAGTAAAGATAATGAATTCGTGACAGGTATCGAATTCTTAGTAGTTCCTAAAATTACTAATTTGACACCTTCGCGACAATTAGACATTCACAATTTAGAACTGCCTAAGGGTATCGAACTTGCAGACTCTCGATTTTTTGAACCATCGAAAGTTGATATTATGCTTGGAGCTAAAACTTTCTTCGAAATTTTGAATCCTAGTCAAATTAGAATAAATAAACATATTTTGCTGCAAAATACATATTTCGGATATTTAATCATTGGTAGTGTGCCAAGTATTTCTATAAACGAAACCTATTGTCATTTAGTCGTGGAAGAGAGTAATGTAGACAAAACCTTAAGGTCATTTTGGGAAGTTGAAGCTTTGACAGAAAAGTCTCCAATGAGTGATGAATTTAAATATTGCATGGAACATTTTGAGAACACACATTCTAGAGATATTGATGGTCGTTATATAGTTGAAATGCCCTTAGTAAAAAACAAAGTTGAGCTTGGTCTATCCAAAAATTTGGCATTAGAAGGCTCAATAGTACTTTAACTCGCCTTGATAAAAATCCAATTGTTAAGGAACTTTATCACGATTTTCTCAAAGAATACGAGAATCTTAGACATTGTGTTTAATGCTTCAACAATAACTTCTAACGGTATATCTTTGAATGATATATTAATGAAAGGTGGAACTGTTCAGGATGAACTTTGGTCAACACTTTTGCAATTTCGTAAACATTTGGTTGCTTTTACCGACGATGTGCAGAAGAAGTATAGACAAATAAAGATGCACCATTCGCAACAAGACTTACTTCGAATTGTTTGGAAAGATAATCCCAATGCTGGTTTAAAAACTTTTCGTTTGACTACTGTTACGTACGGAACAACTTGTGCTCCATTTTTGGCTACCTGAACACTTCTTCAATTAGCAGAAGATGAAAGAGAAAACTTTCCGTTACCATCACCCATAGTGAAAAGTGATTTTTATGTTGATGATGTCCTCAGTGGTGCACCAAATGAAGAAACGGCTTTGAAAATTCAGCACCAATTAATAGGCATGCTAAAAGCAGGCGGAATGCATTTGTATAAGTGGAGCTCTAATAATCATAAACTACTTTCACAAGTATCATCAGATGATCAAGAATATGTCTTTTGAAATAATGAAAGTCATTCCGTGAATACATTAGGAATGTCTTGGAATACTAAGCAGGATAGATTTCACTTTACATCAAATGATGATTACCTGACCATTTTAACAAAGAGGACTATTTTATCATTCATTGCTAAATTATATAACCCTTTGGGCCTGGCCGGTCCTCTTACAGTAAAGGCTAAAATTTTAAATAAAAAATTATGGTTGCTAGGCTTACCTTGTGATACAGAAGTTCCTGCAAAAGAAAGATTAGAATTTCAAAATTTTATTCATGGTATACAAGAAATTGACCTGTTGAAAATTCCCCGCTGTTTCATTCCAAAGGAAACTACACTTGTAGAAATTCATGGATTTTAAGATTCTTCAGAAGAAGCATATGGAGCCTGCATTTATGTTCGCAGCAAAGATTGCTTCAATAATATCAGTGTACATTTGTTATGCAGTAAATCTAGAATAGCACCAGTGAAACGAGTAACACTCCCAGCTTAGAGCTTTGAGGAGCTGTGCTTCTCTCAAAACTTGTAAACAAGACTCTTGAGGCAATGCAACTTGATGTAGAAGCTGTGCATCTTTACACAGATTCAACTATTGTTCTTTCATGGACACGAACATCACCTCACATTTTGAAATGCTTTATAGCCAACAGAGTTGTCCAAATAACGGATTTAACAAGCAAATTCAAATGGCATCATGTTAAATCAAAGGACAACCCAGCAGATCCCTTGTCTTGAGGGTTTTTCGTGGACGAACTTATCGAGAATAAACTTTGGACGCTAGGTCCTGAGTTTTTATATTGTGACACAAACTTGACCACAAACTATGACTGTGCGTCTACTGACCCGGCATATGTTAAAGAACTTAAACCATTTGTGAAAAGCTATGTTCAATCAATTGCCCCTAATGACTTATTTGACAATTTCTATAAATTTTTAACTAATTATGTGAAACTTATCCGAATTTTAAGTTTTATTTTCAGGTTCAGTCGCAAGTTGCAGATAAAGGTAAAATTTGGTCACTTTATTAGCTGTGCTGAACTTAATCAATCACGTGATGTTTTAGTTAGGGTTGCTCAACATCAAGAGTTTGGAGCAGAGATAACAGCTTTGAAACAAGGTAAAATCATATCGAATCAAAGTAAGTTAAAATTCCTCAACGCTTTTTTGGATGAAAATCAAATTTTACGTGTCGGAGGTAGACTGGTTAATTCCAAGCTAAGCGAAAATGCTAAACATCCTATTATTTTACCTAAAGGTTACTACCTTAATATTGGAATATTTTCATAAAAAATTTTTGCATGCAGGACCTAATTCTTTACTCTATCTCGTAAGGCAGCAATTTTGGCCAATTAGTGGTAGAAATCAATGCAGACATATTGTACACAAATGTGTTACTTGTTTTAAGAACAAGCCAATTTTAGCTAATCAAATTATGGGCAACTTGCCCAAGGAACGAATTGTAGAAATATTTCCATTTTACCACTCAGGAGTGGATTATTGTGGCCCCTTTTTGATTAAATTTAAAAATCAGCGTAAGCGTATCCTAAACAAAATTTATATTGCTCTTTTTGTGTGTCTCGTTACTAAAGCGATACACTTAGAGTTAGTAACAGATTTATCGTCAGATGCTTTCATTGCTACTTAAAGCGTTTTTTCTCGCTTCGTGGTAAATGGGCTATAATCTTTTCTGATAATGCATCAAATTTTGTAAAGGCATCAAAAGAATTGAAAAAATTTCACAATTTTCTAATTCAACCAAGTGAGCAAGTAGCTAATATTCTCTCCACTGAAGGAGTCGAATGGAAATTCATTCCTCCCAAATCTCCAAATTTTGGTGGAATTTGGGAGGCAGGTGTTAAATCGTTCAAATTTGATTTGAAACGTATCACTGATAATTTAGCTTTGACTTTAGAAGAATTCCTCACAATAACTGTTCAAATAGAAGAAATGCTAAATTCCAGACCCCTCATTCCCCTTTCATCAGAAGCTGATAATTTTGATGTTCTTACACCTGGATATTTTTTAATTGGACGAGCTATGTGTGCCATCGTCGAAACTGATTTTTGTTCTATAGAAAATAATAGACTTGATAAGTACAAGAGAATCACTAAAATTGTGCAAGGTGTATGGAAATCCTGGAAACGAGATTATTTGAACAATTTGCAATCACGCACCAAATGGCAATTTGATAAATTAAATGTTAAACCAAACACAATTGTATTAGTAAAAGAAGATATGCTTCCAATTGGACATTGGATAGTTGCAAAAATAGTACAAACTTATTCAGGTGCTGATAAAAAAAATTCGTGTTGTAAAGTTGAATCTACCAAATGGAAATTTTGTTAAAAGACCTGTGTCTAAAATTGCTATTTTACCTATTGTTTAAATATTTAAAAATAATATTATTGTTTTAATATATTGCTTATGTATCTATTGTGTTATTAATCTATTGTGTTTTTATTGTGTGAATAAATCAAATTGTTATATTGTAAACACTGTTTTTGAAATGATATTTCAAGGCCCGCGGGATGTTGGCGCCAGTGTTTGAATGTTGGCGTTTCTTCCTTTCGCCGAGCGCTCCAACAACCCCAAAAGGCTATAAGCAAAACACTCTTGTTAATTAGTCGTCGTATCGTTGTTACTTAGTATAGATTGTATTTTGTTACACTCTTGTTTATTCGAATTTCGATATAACAGCATTTTAATTGTTTTTGTTAATTAGTAATAAACAGAACGGGTTTCCTAATGTAAAATAGGAAAAAAATTGTGCTCTTTACTATGGGAAAATAGAAAGTACATCTGTGTATGGATAGGTAATTTTATAATTTCTTATTTTATTCACGGGAGATTATTTTTATTTTAGGTTGAGATAATGAACTTCCAAAGTATGCGGATTTTAAACTATAATTAAAATTATTGATTAAAATAATTGTGTATGTAGAAATATTTAACAAGTATTTTTGTTTTTCTTTTTACGAAAGTAATTTTCGCACTACAAGACAGAACAGTCATTTTCTTTTTTTGTGCTTATTAACGTAATTAACTTTTTTTCATATTTTATACCCTCGCTGAAATGTTTAGCAAAAGAAACATATTTTGCATGAGTACCCAATAATTTTTTGATTTAAATATTGTAATTCCATATCGATTATACAAATAATATAGGAATTTATCTTTATTATTGACTTCCAACATCAAATTTAAAGACTGTATTGAATTGGATATCATTGAAAACAAAGATAACACAATTCAGCTCAGCATTGAGACTTTATTCAATATAATTGAATGAATAACAAGGAATTTTTTTTATAAAACTTAGAGAACTTTCCACATCACCTTTGAGGTAGTCTCTGCGATGCATTGTCTCTGTAACATCAAGAATTAGTACCTATACTTCACCAATATATTTATACATTTACTTATTTGATGCCAATTCCCAATCAAGAGATCATCAATGAAAGGAACATCTTCTGTATCATCATAATCTGTCTTTTGACTCTTGGTTGGAGGAAGCATTAGTTATGACAGTTAATCAGATTCCACAGCTGGGACTATCATTTCTTTTAATGTAGTCCAGTAACAAGATTAAAATAGTATATATGTGAAAGAACCTGACCCCAAATTTGCACTTGAAAGATTCTGGCCCAAATTTGCACTTGAAAGATTCTGGCCCAGGACAAATTCACATACCTAACCTCCCTATAATATTCAACTCATGAAAAAAATGGTGTGTTACGTTATGAATAATTGCTTTTCTTAACTGAATACCTGCAGATAGCATTAATTAGAATAATTTTTGTGCTGCAGATAAAATGCGCAAGGCATTACTGCAGAAATAATATTTTTGATACACCGTTGTGTTGTTTAATTCATCGCTTAAAATTTTTGTAAACACAATGTGTAAGCAAATGATAACACGAATTCGTAAAACAGTTGATGTATTTAAAATATTATGAATCACAGGTCTGAGTTCGGAATAAGCAGATTCTACAGAATCAAAATTAGTTCTTGCGCGTAATGTTCGAGTAAAACCATGGAATGCAGAGTTCAATTCTTGAAAAATAATATTAGCCATATTTATTTTTTCTGTTCTGATTACTTAAATGTATTTAAATTATAATCTTATTGTTTACATTCTTACTCAAGTATCAGGTTAGTTTCTGTTGTTTTTATAAAATCTTGAATTTTTTCCAATCCTACAATCATTGTTGGAATCTGATCAATATTGATATTAAACCTGTTCTTAATATCACCGGCCTCGTTATATTTTAGAAAGCATAAATAATGTTGTTTTCTAAAGTGTTTGATTTCAAGAGCAGTGTTTTTTCCCCAAATAAACAGAATAGTTTGGTATCTGTGAGTTTTTAATTTCAATTTCTGTAGAGATGTATGTTTAAGTCAAATTTTTTTGGTTTTTTCTTAGGAGCGCAATCCTCATCATCTATTATTCTAGCTTAAAAAATAAAAAATAAATAAAAGAATTTAGTTTTCGTACAATAACAACTAAGTTTAAGCATTTCAAAATAACTATCAACTTAGATTTCTAAAATTTGGTAAGATAGAGAGAAAACGCAATAACTGAAAAACAACTTACCAAAATCCATGTTGAAAATCAGCGAAGAACTAATGCACAAATGCAAATGTTGATGTGTCAGTAGCATAGGAGAGTTTTTATAGAAAATTTTCCTGAATTTTAATTATCAAGGTGAAAGTTAAAGTAGTGTAGGTTGCTCATAAATTAAGTACTTTCAACTATGTTACAAAAAACATGAGTGGGATTCTAGGTCATTTTAACGAATATTCTTCAAAGTTAATTTATTGTAATAAGCCATTTGTATAAAGGCGTTTAAATAAACATAAGTACCATTTAAGGTCAATTTATTAAATTTCCTCCAAAGTTAATTTATTCCTAATACTCCTGATCTATAACATTTTTTTCTCTATCATAACTCTCAAATTAAATGTTTCAAGAATAGAATTATTTTAAATCTAAAAAAATGAGATACACACTATTATATTTTAATATATTTATTATGTTAAGCAACAAGTTACAAAATTTTTAATATACAATGCAAATTATATAATTTGTTACAAACAATGCAAATAAAAAACAATTTCATCATTGTCTAGTAGTTTGAAGTATCCAAATTTCGCTTCAAAATTTGTACAATCTGCGAGTTCATTCCATGAAACACCTTTCGTTGCTAAAATACTCTCCACAACTGATTCAAACAAAGTCTTGTGAGAAGAATAAACATTGTATTTCTCTGCAGTATTATATTTTGTCAGTTGGCAGAAACCAAATCGCTTTTCATCTGTTTGATCATCATGTAGACACTTAACAATGTCTGTGTTCGACAATATAGTGAAATACATTATCTTCGCAGGCTCCACAGAAGTTTTATGAAGTCGAGCATTTTCAGTGCACTCTAGAATATATCATAGAGAGTATTGTGAATATACAAGTACTCACATCTGGAGCAAGGATCCATAACAACATATCCGAATCTCTCCATGTCTAGCGATCATCTGAATTCGCAAGCTATGACGTTGTTATGATATCTTTCTTTTTTTGATTTTCTAATATCGCCTCTCGATAAGATTTACATTGTTGATTGGAGGAGAGCAATGTTGAATGATTTATCAATTTAAATTGTTGATGCGCAAAACGTGTTACAATTCGTTCATTTTCGCAAACATTTGTTTCTGTTAATCTCGTAATAGGTAATCTTCTATTCACATGCCATAGAAAAAATAGACAGAAAAGTCCACATGAGCTGGTACGAGGATGTTGTAATATATGCGAATTCCATTCTATATTAGAGGAATTTTGAGTAATAAATTTTTTAATGTTTCCTTTCGGAAATGTGCCATAAGAACAAAAAAAATGCCATTGCGGTTGTTGTCAAAATAGATCGCTTGCCAATGTTCTCCCTTCTTCGTAGAAGGATGCGTGTTTACAATAAATGATCGATAATATCCTCGTGTTTCGGGCAATAGATCACTCGCAAACACTCCACCAAACGTTCCTCTAATTTTAGGATCGCTGAGGGCTAAACTTAACAGTGTTTGCGTGTCCATAGTATTTAATAGTCAACAAATATATTTCTACTTTTGTCAATTTCAATTAACGATTGCATTTCCATGTAGACTATTAATGTAACAGTTTCCGATAGTGCTCTGTCGAATTTCAGGTGAATCGATATTTCACCGCTTCTCGCTACATTCATAAATGGATCGCTAGCAGAAAAATCTTGCGTGAGATCGAACACATACAAGCAAGTATTCTCTTTATATTCTTCTAATGTGACATTTGTATTGTGTTGAGCGAGGTCTGTGAACAAACTTAAATAGTTTCGGGCATACAGATTATTTTGATTATAAGGTGTATAGGCTGTCATAGGGATTTGAACTCCGTTCTCCGATAACGAAATATAATTCAGATTATAATGTTGGAAATTAAACGGATTCTTCTTCAAATCTCCATTGAACGCAGAATTGGATACTAATCCTAGAATCATCCGCGAGGGAAGAATTCCATTCATTGCATTAGGAATTATAACACTCTTCAATCCTGAACTGAGTGTGAATGTCTTAGTCTCAATTCTCGTGAAAGGCATTTGCACCAGAGATTGTTCTAATGCTTTTTCGTGACCAACTAGAATTGAGAATACATCGCATTTTCTAATTAACAGACTTATATTTTCGATGTGTAAGCGATAACTTCCAGTGTTAGCTAAGAGAGCAAATTCGTCCTTTGCTTTTAACAAACGAATTCGTATCGTTGTTCCGCTAATTAAAAGACGTGGTTGAGTTCCTAAGTCAATATGAAGCATTCCGCACATATCAAATATTTTGCCTTCTTTAACCCGTTTCCATCTCTGTTTTAATCCAGCATTCTTTCCAGTATCTCCCAAATTAGTGTCATCATATTCACCGACAGTATCCTTGCGGAACAAACCAGCACTCAAAAAATTCTGTTGAGAAGATTGGGGATGAAACAGAACACTTTGTATAAAAGATTTGTAAAGATAATTACTTTCCGAAGAGATATTACGATCGTTAAGCGAGATGTGGCATTCGGAAAACATAGTGTTTAGCAAATAATTATTCGGTCCGCATCGATCATTTTCTGTAAAATTTGTTCCATCAGCTTTCAAAATTTTCGCCTGAACATTCAAAAACACAATCGAAATATGCATCTCCTAACCCAGTAACAAGAAATTCAATTGTATTGCTATCCGAAATGGAAGCAATCGGATGTATTTCTACAAATGAAGAATGATCAATCGCCAGTTGAATAGGCGATGAAACGAAAAGATCTAGTTCGCTTTTTGTGCAGTAGCAATTTTCTATGTTTTAGAGCTCTGAAAATACGTCTGGTTTATTTGATTTCCTACGCTTCGAGTGTTGCTTTCTAATAGTTTCCTTCCTTTTAAGACCTTTTCCACTTAATTTGCGAATAACATCACTTGTTATTTCGCGTCCTGTTTGGCGAAACTGATCTCTAGCAGCATTGCGAAGCGATTTTCCTTGTGATACATCTTCAATTATATTTCGATCAGATGACAATAAACGTTTTCCTAAATATTTTCCGACTTGCATCATCAGCGGTAAAGCAAATCGGCGCAAGTTACTGAAAAAGCCATAACCTCTCTGAATGGGATAATGGGAAGAAAAGTAAGGGTCTGCATTGCCTGTTTGATTTAAATAATACGCAATACAATGTTCTGGTTGTAGCCTGTGACCGCGCTTCGACATGGTTGAAAGCAGATATGAAGATCGATGAGAATGTCATTGGATTTATATAAATTTCTTTCTGAAAGAGAGCACTAAGTTTGTTTTACCCGATATGAATTTAATAGGAGTACTGCTGCTAGTGCGCAATTGAATTTCAATAATATCAAAATATTGTTTTTTTACTCTGAAGTACAACGGCACAGAAAAATATTTAACAATCTGATCATTAGTTTCGTTTGCCACTGGGATAATTTTTAGAATAGATGTTGAGGAATCTCCTACCAAGGAAGGTGATACTATATCGCAGTATACATATATTTCTGTAATACCTGCGCGTAAATCCAAAGTATAATCAGATTTATAATCACCCTGACGAAATGTTCTTGCAGTAAATCCTAGCAAATCGCTAAGCTTTTCTGCAAAAGTTACTACGGTGTTTTGGGGAACGTGTAAACCCACCTTAGAATCAGGCAATAACTGTAATGCTATGAATTTGAATTCTTTGAATAAATCTTTAGCTTCGCGATACATACCACTAGATATTTTGTATGTGGCAGTTCTATTCTCTTTACGAATACTCGGAAAAACTTTATAACTGATCACGCGAAATTTTTCATCTTTTAATGAAGTAGCAGGCTGTGTATAGGAAAATTGTGTTTTTGTTTGTTCTCCTCGTATTACGAAGCTGTTATTAGATATGTTTAATGCAGTCATTAATCGAGGACAGGAATTTCGTCTGAGTTCGATATTTACATGCGATGGCAGCGAAACTGTTACTTGGTTATTATTGCTTTCAATTTTAATATCATTTGATAACGATATTTCTTTTAATTTGTTATTTATCTGTTCTATTAAATCCCCATCTTCCAGTATTATATCATAGGTTTGGTCTACAATCGGTTCTCTTGCAATCAGTGTAATTTCCTGATTTCTAAAAACTTCTTTATTTGGAGAACGATAATAAATATAAGCAAGAAATCCTTGTGGACTATTAGGTTTTATATCGTCTTTTGTTGGATCTAGGCTCAACAACCTTAGCAACTGACTTCCTTTTTCAGCTGTTGTAATCCATTCCCATCCTCGTTTCAATTCAATTTTCAGTTTCTTTCTCTTTTCAATCAATGTAAATTTTAGGGGAGGATCAATAAAATATTTTTTCATATTTGCCATTATTCCTTCTACAAAGTCTAAGTGATCTTCATTGTAGAGAGGAATACGAAATGATGGTAGTAATGTTTCTATTTCTACATCAATTTCTCTCTGAATGATATAAGAATCGTTTTAACGAGACTGAATTGTAAAGTACTTTCTTGGAAGAGTAGCTTCGGTTAAGCAACATTCCCATTCTCCGATCAAAGTGATAGGTTTGGCTAATTTCGTTCGAAAATGATCTGGTGTATTGTTAGGAAAATGTTTCATACTAGCATTTGAAGGTAGAAGAATATGAAAGTCATTCAGGATTTCAACCATTCTGCTTTAATCCAAGAATTAAATGAATCGTCGAAACCAACCCACTTCACCAAAAATTGTTGTGAAGCACCTTTCCCTTTAGTACGAATAATCTTTTCAATTGCCCAAAAATCCTTATCAGACTTATTTATTTTAACGAGTTCTTCGGTGTAAAATCTTCCTGTAATTTCCTTGCCGGAATGGTCTTGCAATGCATATGTAGGAGGGTTTGTTGGATAACGTTTGTAAATTCTAAACGTTTCTTCAGTCCATCCAGGAAGATAGCCTTTCTTAAAAACTTTCC
>JAPDSC010079775.1:162029-175390 GCA_026290005.1 Latrodectus geometricus
ACGAGCGAGATCTCATATATCGCCAACTATTCCAAGACAGCCGAACACAACGTAGAGGACTGAGTTGCTCGCTCGTCTTGTCAGATGTACACGAGAAAATAATAATCCAAATATGCCTCCTTATCGACGTGGAGGCTAGGTAAGTGAAATTTTTCTTTGCTATATCGATAGATATTTTAATTATTATTTAAAAAAACAATCGCGCTAATGCTATCTGTGTGAGTTGAATATTACAGGGAGGTTAGGTATGTGAATTTTTTCTATTATTAAAAAAAAAAAAAACAATCGCGCATTCGCATGTCGAATTGTCCTGGGCCAGATTCTTTCAAGTGCAAATTTGGGCCAGAATCTTTCAAGGGCAAATTTGGGGTCAGGTTCTTTCACATATATACTACTAATAAAGTCTTTTAAAAATTGACGTATTTTTTCCACTATTGTCGGCAATATGTCCAATCTTTTGCTTCGATATGAGAAAATAGACATGTACTAACTGATCAGTTTATTTAAAATATATAAAACAGAGATTCAAAATTAAATAGGAATTATTAATGCTAAAATATATAAGACAATCATAAAGTAATCATGTGATTCTTGATGTGCATACTTGATTGTCAACTTATCAGTGATATTATCAGATTAATTTTCATTCTCTAAGGCACTTATACTGTTGTTAGGATTATCAAGAACTACAAATTCAGCATGAAAATGATTTGTCGTCAAATGAGTTGCATTCATAAAAAGTTTTTCTATGCCTTCATATTATTTACCCTCCTCAGTACAAATGAATTTCTTTTGCTGATCAACAGACTTTGATACAAAAGGTCACAGGTCTTCTTCCTTCTTTCCGTTTGTTTCTAAGAATGTTCCCCCTTCGTCCTCATGACAGTAAATGCCTGTAAATCAATATTTACATACTGCAGAAACATATGCCACACTTTTAAAGCAATATTCTTTCTTTTTCATTAAATATTTACTATCTTTAACTTGCCAAAGACAGTTATTGAATGATTTGTAATGTAACGTCCCCTGTTGTACTTCCTCTTGGTCTAAAATGTTTCATCCAACTATATTGTTTTTCCTGAAATATTTAACAGCTACAGTATATATCTATACATAACCATAAATAACTATGTATATCCATAAAGAAAAACATTCATCATATAAAATTGTTTATTTATGAAGTCCATTAAGTAATTGCTCATCATTTGAAACAATCACTTCACATATCTCTCTACAATAGGAAAACCAGTCCGTAACTGTCTGCGATGAGATAGATGATAATTTCTTGTTTTTTTTTTAATCTTTAGCTCCCGATGTGTACGCTAAGTACTTAATTCCTTGATCACCGAACTAATCTTTTCTATTGTAACAAACTTAAAAATAATTGCTAATATATCCTGAAAGGGTATACTAAATGCCTCAAAAAAGGTATTGGTCTTAGGACTTGCTGTGAGTTTGCAATTTTTGTGCAGACATATCTGTATTCAATCTCGAATGGTAGGAAATTCGGCACTGTCATCGGGGCTCCACATTTGCAAGTTGGTGGCAAATCATTTTTTGTCAGAAGGAGACCAACATCATTTAAAAAAAGAAACAACCATCGCTTTGGAATTCAGAATCTCATGAGCTGAATATTCCCAGAAATTTACAAGTAAAAGATGCATATTAAGAAATAGGAGACAACATTTAAAAATTAAATAAATTGAAAAAGTTAAGACTACAATTAAATATTAAAATTAAATTAAGAAACAATTAAATATTTAGGGAATAGGAGACAAAATTTAAAGAGCTAGGTAAGTTAAAAAATAAGTAAATTTAAAAAGCAATTAAAAAATCGTCTAATGGTAGAGCTTGAAAACAAAACGCTTTGTTTGAAATTATAAAGAGCAAATGAGCATTAACGAATTAATTCATAGAATTTATACTGAAAAACGCACTCCAAAAATACGTGTGGCGATCACCATAAGCGATAAAGAGCTATAATATGTTTACCCGTACAGAATATCACGTGACTATGACGTTATAAAGTACCATACCCCCAGTGACGGCATAACAACCATACTTGAATCATTATCACTCATAGGGAATGAAGGTTGGCGACAGATTTCACCGTACATTACATACCAGTAAAAAATTCCCCAATATTCCTTATCTCATTATTATCAGCATTTGAGTATGAGGGAAGATTTCCATCAACACAATTTTAATATTATTTATATTACTACAACTAACACCAGCATCATCTTAATTACTAATATTATTTTGGCTTATGTTAGAATTGTTAGTAATAATTTTTCTATTTATATCATTGTTAGTACTGTCAGTTATGTCAACATTATTAGTAGCATTATACTTATTTGAATTATTTACAATAATATCATTTCCACAAGTATTTGTACAGCATTGACTATTTACACCATTCTTTGCACTTAAATATTTATCATTATTTACATCAATAGCATTTAAAATAGTACACTTATCTAAACTATCAACAGAGCACTTTAACTAAGTTAATTGACTTGCAGGATTATTTTATTGGGGATATTCTTATACGGGTGTACGCTCGGAAATATCGCCAAGACTCATGCCAAGCTTGATTGCTAAGAGCGATAATGATTCAGACATGGTTGCTAGTGATGTCATGGGAGGAATGGTACTTTAAACGGTTAGCCTATACTTTAAGGTGCCCTCTTGATTCTCGCCAAGCAGGGCAAAATCCAATCGGATTCTGATTGCAATAGAAAAATTAATTATTCTGTGCCAACAAAAATTGCCAATAAAATCGATAGCCAAACAAAAATCACCAAGTTTGCCAAGGGAGCACTCTTAAATATAGTTTTACCCTTTAAACGTGATAGTCACGTGATATTCTGTCCGGATAAACACATTATATTTCTTTATCACTTCTGGTGTTCGCCATGGCGATCACCGAGTGAAGTTCTTGGCGTGCATTTTTTGGTATCAATTCCATGAATTTTAAATCATCATTGCATTTGCTCTTTGCTAATTTCTCCTTGACATTTGAAACACAGCATTTTCTTTCAAACTATCCCATTCGATGATTTTCGATTTATATTTAAAATTCTTAAATATTTACTTAATTCTACTTATTAAATATTGTAGTGTAAAATGTCAAGAATAACTAGTCAAAAATGTTCAGTTTTTCTATTTATTACTAATTAACACAAACAATTAAAATGCTGTTATATCGAAATTTGAATAAACAAGAGTGTAACAAAATACAATCTATACTAAGTAACAACGATACGACGACTACTTAACAAGAGTGTTTTGCTTATAGCCTTTTGGGGTTGTTGGAGCGCTTGGCGAAAGGAAGAAACGCCAACATTCAAACACTGGCGCCAACATCCCGCAGGCCTTGAAATATCATTTCAAAAACAGTGTTTACAATATAACAATTTGATTTATTCACACAATAAAAATACAATAGATTAATAACACAATAGATACATAAGCAGTATATTAAAACAATAATATTATTTTTAAATATTTAAACAATAGGTAAAATAGCAAGTTTAGACATAGGTCTTTTAACAAAATTTCCATTTGGTAGATTCAACTTTACAACACGAATTTTACTATCAGCACCTGGATAAGTTTGTACTATTTTTGCAATTATCCAATGTCCAATTGGAAGACTATCTTCTTTTACTAATACAATTGTGTTTGGTTTAACATTTAATTTATCAAATTGCCATTTGGTGCGGGCTTGCAAATTAATCAAATAATCTCGTTTCCAGGATTTCCATACACCTTGCACAATTTTAGTTATTCTCTTGTATTCATCAAGTCTATTATTTTCTATAGAACACAAATCGGGTTCGAAGATACCACATATAGCTCGTCCAATTAACAAATGTCCAGGTGTAAGAACATCAAAATTATCAGCTTCTGATGAAAGGGGAATAAAAGGTCTGGAATTTAGCATTCCTTCTATTTGAACAGTTATTGTGAGGAATTCTTCTAAAGTCAAAGCTAAATTATCAGTGATACGTTTCAAATCAAATTTGAACGATTTAACACCTGCCTCCCAAATTCCACCAAAATTCGGAGATTTGGGAGGAATGAATTTCTGACGATAAATCTGTTACGAACTCTAAGTGTATCGCTTTAGTAGCGAGACACACAAAAAGAGCAACATAAATTTTATTTAGGATACCTTTACGCTGATTTTTAAATTTAATCAAAAAGGGGCCACAATAATCCACTCCTGAGTGGTAAAATGGACATGTTTCTACTACTCGCTCCTTGGGCAAGTTGCCCATAATTTGATTAGATAAATATGGCTTATTCCTGAAACAAGTAATACATTTGTGTACTATTTGTCTGCATTGATTTCTACCACTAATTGGCCAAAATTGCTGCCTTAAAAGATAGAGTAAAGAATTAGGTCCAGCATGCAAAAATTTTTTATGAAAATATTCCAATATCAAGGTAGTAACCTTTAGGTAAAATAATAGGATGTTTAGCATTTTCGCTTAGCTTAGAATTAACCAGTCTACCTCCGACAAGTAAAACTTGATTTTCATCCAAAAAAGGGTTGAGGAATTTTAACTTACTTTGATTCGATATGTTTTTACACTGTTTCAAAGCTGTTATCTCTGCTCCACACTCTTGAGCTTGAGCATCCCTAACTAAAACATCACGTGATTGATTAGTTCAGCACAGCTAATAAATTGACCAAATTTTACTTTTATCTGCAACTTGCGAATGAACCTGAAAATAAAACTTAAAATTCGGATAAGTTTCATATAATTATTTGAAAATTTATAGAAATTGTCAAAAAAGTCATTAGGGGCAATTGATTGAACATAGTTTTTCACAACTGGTTTAAGTTCTGTAACATATGCAGGGTCAGTAGACGCACAGTCATAGTTAGTGGTCAAGTTTGTGTCACAATGTAAAAACTAAGGACCTAGCGTCCAAAGTTTATTCTCGATAAGTTCGTCCACGGAAAGTCCTCTAGACAAGGTATCTGCTGGGTTGTCCTTTGATTTAACATGATGCCATTTGAATTTGCTTGTTAAATCTGTAATTTGGACAACTCTGTTGGCTATAAAGCATTTCAAAAGGTGAGGTGATGTTCGTATCCATGAAAGAACAATAGTTGAATCTGTGTAAAGATGCACTTCGTCTACATCAAGTTGCATTGCCTCAAGAGTCTTGTCTACAAGTTTTGAGAGAAGCACAGCTCCTAAAAGCTCTATGCGTGGTAGTCTTACTCGTTTCACTGGTGCTATTCTAGATTTACTGCATAACAAATGTACACTGATATTATTGAAGCAATCTTTGCTGCGAACATAAATACAGGCTCCATATGCTTCTTCTGAAGAATCTGAAAATCCAGGAATTTCTACAAGTGTAGTTCCTTTGGAATGACACAGAAGGGAATTTTCAACAGGTCAATTTCTTGTATACTACGAATAAAATTTTGAAATTCTAATCTTTCTTTTGCAGGAACTTCTGTATTCCAAGGTAAGCCTAGCAACCATAATTTTTGAATTAAAATTTTAGCCTTCACTGTAAGGGGACCGACTAGGCTCAAAGGGTCATATAACTTAGCAAAGAATGATAAAATAGTCCTTTTTGTTAAAATGGTCGGGTAATCATCATTTGATGTAAAGTGAAAGCTATCCTGCTTAGTATTCCAAGACATTCCTAATGTCTTCACGGAATGACTTTCATTATTTGCAAAAACATATTCTTGATCATATGCTGATACTTGTGAAAGTAGTTTATGATTGTTAGAGCTCCATTTATACAAATGCATTCCGCCTGCTTTTAGCATGCCTATTAACTGGTGCTGAATTTTTAAAGCCGTTTCTTCATTTGGTGCACCACTGAGCACATCATCGACATAAAAATCATTTTTCACTATGGGTTATGCTTACGGAAAGTTTTCTCTTTCATGTTCAGCTAATTGAAGAAGAGTTGGGGTAGCCAATAATGGGGCACAAGTTGTTCCGTACGTAACAGTAGTCAAACGATAAGTTTTGAAACCAGCATTGGGATTATCTTTCCAAACAATTCGAAGTAAGTCTTGTTGCGAATGGTGAATCTTTATTTGTCTATACATCTTCTGCACATCGTCGGTAAAAGCAACCAAATGTTTACGAAATCGCAAAAGTGTTGACCAAAGTTCATCCTGAACAGTTCCACCTTTCATTAATATATCATTCAAAGATATACCGTTAGAAGTTATTGTTGAAGCATTAAACACAATGTCTAAGATTCTCGTATTCTTTGAGAAAATCGTGATAAAGTTCCTTAACAATTGGATTTTTATCAAGGCGAGTTAAAGTACTATTGAGCCTTCTAATGCCAAATTTTTGGATAGACCAAGCTCAACTTTGTTTTTTACTAAGGGCATTTCAACTATATAACGACCATCAATATCTCTAGAATGTGTGTTCTCAAAATGTTCCATGCAATATTTAAATTCATCACTCATTGGAGACTTTTCTGTCAAAGCTTCAACTTCCCAAAATGACCTTAAGGTTTTGTCTACATTACTCTCTTCCACGACTAAATGACAATAGGTTTCGTTTATAAAAATACTTGGCACACTACCAATGATTAAATATCCGAAATATGTATTTTGCAGCAAAATATGTTTATTTATTCTAATTTGACTAGGATTCAAAATTTCGAAGAAAGTTTTAGCTCCAAGCATAATATCAACTTTCGATGGTTCAAAAAATCGAGAGTCTGCAAGTTCGATACCCTTAGGCAGTTCTAAATTGTGAATGTCTAATTGTCGCGAAGGTGTCAAATTAGTAATTTTAGGAACTACTAAGAATTCGATACCTGTCACGAATTCATTATCTTTACTGGAAATTACTGTGTTTACTAAATGTCTAATTGATACAAACTACCCATTTAATCCTCCAACTGGAACATTAATCTTATTTCTTTTTAATCCTAAGTATGCTGCACAATCATTAGTTATGAACGAAGCTTGGGACGCACTATCCAATATCGCTCTACACCTCTTAATTCTCAGAGAGAATCTTTCACATAAATAAAAGCAGTACTAAGGAAAACATGTGTTGTTTTGTTTTGCGAAATAAAATTCTGAATACGCGTTTCCTCTTTCTTCGCCACACCAGTTGAAGAGTCTTCATTTTCAAGAGGCGCCTGGTGGGGGGGGGAAAGGGAGAAGCAGATTGGAAACTTTCAGAACTGCTTACATTCGAAGTTTCAGGAATTTGTCTGGAGAAAAGTTTCATATCCGATCTATGCAAAAGAGAGTGATGTTTTTGGCGGCATTCGATACATCTAGATTTAGAAAAGCAATCGTTTAATTTATGTGATAAATTTAAACAGTTCAAACATAGATTTTTAGATTTACAAAAATAAAATCTTTCAAATACTTTGATTTTCAAAAATAATTAACATTTTTATAAAGAATGATTTGAATCACAAATAATGCATTATTGTGACGCAGATTTAATCAAAAAAGTTTTAGGTTTGTAAGGTGGAGATGAGTTTTTGCCGTTAATATTCATGGTGTTTGTAAATTTGGGTTTGGAATCAAAACAAGCAGCTTTTAAGTTTTCTAATATTTGATATCGTTTTACTAAAAAATTGATGAAAGCATCCCAAGTAGGCACTTCATGAGAATCAACAGTTAATTGAAATTGTCTATGAGTTTCTTTATCTAATTTCGCACAAATTAAATTTATCAATAAAATGTCAACAAATTTATTACATTCAAATTCTAATGCTTTTAAAAATTGAATGTTTTTCTGCAAATTATCTATGAGCATGCGAAGTTCTAAAGGATTTTCTTTCGTTAATGGTTTGCAATTAATTATATTTTGCACATGGCTTTCAACGATGAGTTTGGTATTTTCATAACGAAGGGTGAGAGCTTTAAGCAATGACTCATAATTGTCATTTGGTGACTGAACCTGTTTTGCAGCACCTTTAAGACAAGCATTTAAATAATAAAATTTCTGAGAGTCTGACAAAGTTGGATTATTATCTATTAGATTTTGAAACTGTTACTTAAAAGAGCTCCAGCTATTATATTGACCATCAAATTGTGGTAAAGGAATTTCAGGTAAACGAACACTTTTCTCAACAATAGAACTTTTGTTTTTAACTTCAATAGATTTGTATAGAAAAAGTTTTAGACTGACCTGAAATTCTTGAATATCTTCATCAATTTTATCCAGTATTTTTTCAGCTTCTTTAAACTCATCTTCATTTTCAATTTCGAAATATTCATTTTTGAAGACTTCAAATTTCGTTTTTATATCTTCCAATGAATCTAGAACTGCTCGAAGTGCAGTTTCTTCTAAATCTTCCAGTGGTTTCGACGAAAGTTTAGTTAATTTGGCTTGAATACTGCCGTGTTTTCGATTTAGTAACTTTATAGATGGCATAATTTCTAGTTGTTGGTCCGGCTCGACGGACCAAAAAATGTAGTGTAAAATGTCAAGAATAACTAGTCGAAAATGTTCAGTTTTTCTATTTATTACTAATTAACAAAGATTATTAAAATTTTGTTATATCGAAATTCGAATAAACAAGAGTGTAACAAAATACAATCTATACGAAGTAACAACGATACGACGACTACTAAACTAGAGTTTTTGTTTTATAGCCTTATGGGATTGTTGGAGCGCTTGGCGAAAGGAAGAAACGACAACATTCAAAGCACTGGCGCCAACAAATATTTACTTCATTTTAATAATTTAAGTAATTATTAAATATTTACTTTATTTAATTATTTACTGACAAGTTAATTTTTTAATTAAAATTAGGTATAATAAGATGAATAATGAAATTAGGTATAATGAATCAAAACCTGAGAGAGATCACAAGGATCAAATATTCTTACAACAAAATATATAATCTAATCATAAAATGAAAACATAAAAAAAAGATAGAATTAAAGATTAATAAAAATCATTCCAGAATTTTTTGCAGTACTGAATTCATTAATAAATTAAAAAAAATAGCAACCAATTATTACTTATTTTATTCATTCCCATTTTAAGAAAAATCTTTAAATTTTTAAAATTTCAAATCTTTGAACAAACAAAATAATATAGATTTCTTACATTTTAAAAACT
Organism: Latrodectus geometricus; assembly: GCA_026290005.1. Taxonomy (NCBI): domain Eukaryota; kingdom Metazoa; phylum Arthropoda; class Arachnida; order Araneae; family Theridiidae; genus Latrodectus; species Latrodectus geometricus. Next base: position 171,134 of record JAPDSC010079775.1, read on the forward strand.
TGTCGCGAAATAACATGTTTACAATTCTTACACAAGCAGTTATCGAGTTATTATGTATACATAACACACACACACACGTGTATATATATATATATATATATATATATATATATATATAAATTTTCAATAACTGTTTTATAAAATTAAAAATTTATGTATATTTCTGATAATAATTTAACTTTTCCTGGTATTAAATTCAGCCATTTGAAACCTGCTATTAAAATTCTTAAAGAAAACTTTATTATCCATCTTATTGATAAAGCTTTTAACAATTATGCATTTTTTTGTAAAAAATTTTATTTAGATTTAATGGATAAAGAGACTTTAAATTCTAACACCTACAAACTTTTGAATTCTCCAGCCAACATCATAAATAAAGGAATTTTGAGTTTTTATAAACTTCTTAATATAAATAATTACAAATTACAATTTCCTTATTTGACATTCATACCTAAATTTCAGAAGTTTCCTATTAATTTCAAATTCATCACTTGTGGGACAAATTATTACATGAATAAACCAGGTTTGATCTTTTGTCAAATTTCTTAAAATAATCCTGGAACAAATTATTATATCTGAAAATACTTGCATAATTGGTAATAATACACCGATTTTAGACTTTCTCAAATAATTTTATATATAATATTAATTCATTTGATTTTAAAGATCTTTTTACAAGTATTCCTATTGACAAATTAAGTGATGCTCTATATTTTTACTATCAGGATTATAGGGACTTATTGGATATTGATTTTAATTACTGGAACAATTTGGTCAAACATTGTAACATAATAACTTCATTTTTAACGGTGAAAATATTTTTGTACAAAATTGCGGTATTCCACAAGGCTCCAATTTTTCAAGTACACTTGCTAATTTATTTTTGCATTATTTTGAAAAATGTTTTATTTTAAAATATCCTTTTACTGTTAAATACATTGATGATTTTGTTGTATTCAAAATTCAGATTTTAGAGATATTTCTAAATCAATTTATCCAAAAGAGCTATCCTTAATTAAAACGAGAATTTCTTTCAATAACAAGGAATTCTTAGATTTATTTATAACATTGAAAATTCAACTACATTTATAGATATTTTCGAAAAAACCAATAATTTTAATTTTAAGATTACTAAACTAAATTATTGGAAATCCAACATCTCCTTAAAAATTTACAGAAATCTAGTACTTAATGAATTAAAATGCATATATCATATTTGCAATAATCTAAAATTTATCAAAAAACAAGTATATCGCTAAATTATTCAACTTAAAAATAATGATTTTCCTATTGATATTATTTTAAGATATATAGGAAATAGGGAATCACTTATAAGATTGAAGTAATCTGCAGTTTTTATGACTACCGAAAAGTCACCCAAGCATTGAAGTTCGTATAAGAATCCCGAAAACACCTACTTTCACTTTGATTATATTTTAATTTTTAATTTATATAAATTTTCTTAGCATATTTGTTCTTTTTTTTAATTAATAAGAGCCTTATTTTTTGGCATTGATAAAAATTATTCCAATTATATTTTTTATGAAAGTAATTTGTTATTTAAAAAAAGTAATCACTATATATATATATATATATATATATATATATATATATATTGAGAGTTTAATATTAGGTCTACCGGAAAGTTCTGTCCGCTCCGGTTACAATCAGTTTCAACAAGTATGCGCATTTTCCAGTAACTCATATTTGGCTCTCTCTTTTGATCACTAACAATGTATACACATTTTCGTCACGGATGAACTAAAACGAAGTTCATCCTTTTTAATATTAAGTGAGACGCGATCGTGTACACATGGCTACCGATAAAGTTCATTTACGCCACTGTATTTTGTACGAATTCCAACAAGGAAGAAATGCTACAGAAGCGTATAGAAATTTATTGAAAGTATTTGGTGAAGGTACAGTTTCTGATAGAACATGCAGCAAAAAAATTTCATGTAGGTGATTTCGATCTTTCTGATAAGCCACGCTCTATTCGACCATCTTTGATCGACGACGATACTGTCAAGATCATGTTAGAGCAAGATCTTTTTTGACAACATCGGAGGTTGCGGGAAGGCTTGATTCAGCTCAACAAACCATTTCGGACCATATTCGGAAACTAGGGTTTGTGTGGAAGTATTCGATATGGGTGCCACACAAGTTAAGTGAGAATAATTTGAATGATCGAATCATCATATGCACATCTCTGCTTGCACGTAACAAAATCGAACCCTTCTTGGACCGGATCATAATTGGGGATGAAAAGTGGATTACCTATGAAAACATCGTAAGGAAAAGGGCATATTGTGAACCCGGAAAACCTACCCCCTCTACCTCTAAACCGAAGTTGAGCCTGAACAGGAGAATGTTGTGTATATGGTGGGACATTCGAGGACTAACACATTTTGAGCTGTTGAAATCAAACGAAAGGCTAAATTTGGAGAGGTACTGTCAGCAATTGGATAAATTAAAAACAGCACTCCAAGAAAAGAGGCTGGCGATGTTCAATAGGAAGGACATCATACTGCTTCTTGACAATGCCAGGCCATATGCTGCTTTGGGGACTCGTCAGAGCTAGACTGGGAAATTCTGTCGCATCCACCATACTCTCTGGACCTATCACCATCTGATTATCACTTGCTTCTGTCCTTACAAAATTTCTTGCAGGGCAAACAATTCAAGAACGAAGAAGATATCAGACATGGACTGGTTCAGATTTGGGCCTCTAGAGATAAGACATTTTTTAAAAATGGGATATACAAATTGCCATCACGCTGGCAAGAAGTCATTAATAATGATGGCAATTATATTATTCAATAAAGTTTATCCAAAGTATGAAAAAATGTATTCCTTTGTTTCATTCTAAAAACGGACAAACCTTTCCGGTAGACCTAATACTTTACGATCGAAGCAGTAAAAATATTATATAATTTTTTGTGCATATTTATTCTTCATTTACTTAGATTCTTAAAACATTTCTCTCTCGAATATAGAAATGTTCAAATTCAGCTTATGTTTATAATATTATAGTTTTTATGTTGGAGCTCGTGAATTAAAAGATATTTTATAATAATATTTAAAAATGATAATAATTTTTACGATTGATAAAGCATGAGAAAAACAGTGTGCCGAATTCAAAGGATATTTACAAATTGTTTAAGAATATGATGATGTATTATTGTTTTGAAATTGATACATTCCTATGGACTGATTGGAAACTGAAACAATATCCATGTGTCTTTTAATAGATCAATTTACGACTATTTATTTTTTTCAGGAAGGGTGGTTTTGGCTTTCACTACCCAAGTTTTCCCCCTTTTAGCTCTTCTTCTTCTTGACCTTGTCAGATATGTGGCACCTCTGCATTGTTGCATTTTGTACCATGCTCCAAACACAATTTTTTCCTAGTTCCATTGTCTTGGGTCACCTACTTTGTTTATAAAGTCTGATAGGCCCTCAATGGAGTTTAGGTGTAACTCTTTAGGATATGGATTACCTAGAGTAGTGAATCTTGTAAGGGCAAGAGCATCACACCCATATAGGATATGATGAGCTGATTCTACTCCTGCGTGGCATTTCCTACAAATTGGTTCCTGTTTAAAAAAGTCTCATTGAATGAAAGTGTTTCTTGAAATGATAGTGCCCAGTAATGAAGCCTACAATTGCTTGAGTCTTCAATCTTGGGAGTCTAAGATTTTAGCTCTTCAAGAATAGAAAAGCCTCTAATTCTTGATGGGGCTTATTTCCGTCTTACCCTGGGACCACTTCACAATAACCACATTTAAATCACTTAGACCTAGGAAGTCCATCAATCGCTGTCAATTGATTTAACTAAAATGTGCTAGTAATTTACATTAGCATGTTCTGCTAGATAGTTTCTAGATGTCTATTATAATTTCAAATGAAATAAATAATTGATGATTGATTTTGTAGGACGAACGGTTGATTTAACTAATGCGAGCGCAAATCATAAATGTTGAAAGATGTTTTCCTTACAATTTTCAGAATCCTCAGTCTACAGATAGCTAAAACTTTCTAATTACATTTTACTTTTCTATATTCTTTCGCATTTAGAAAATCTAAATGTGAATATAATAACTATCTAATTATTGCAATTCATAAGCAACGTATATAATACTTACTCTTTCACTTTTTTAATCAAATTAATTTTGAAATTATTAACATTTCTTAGTTTATGTTTACTACAATATATATATATATATATATATATATATATATATATATATATATATA
>JAPDSC010079775.1:175400-186285 GCA_026290005.1 Latrodectus geometricus
ATATATATATATATATATATATATATATATATATATATATATATATAAATATTAGGGGGGAAAAAGAAATCCATTATTTTTACGTGAACTTTTTGTAACTTTTTCAGATTCGCTTTGTAAAAAGGTTTAAGACAGTTTTCATGTAGATTAGGTCTTGTGCGTAGCTACGACTGCTGACATGCTGTCAAGTTTGATAATTTTTGATATTTTATAGACATTCTTGACGATGTCTATAAAATATCAAAAATTATCACGTAAAATATCCAACGATGTATCCATGCGAGGTGCATCTTTAGCATCCAATACCCAAACAGAATCGACGAAACCAAAATTGTGCGTAACTGGTTCTTACAGTCATATATAGGACGATAAACACCTTTCAAAATTTTAGCCACCTGGTTAGCATCTTCGTCATTATAAAAGAAAAACTAAAATGTATCGAATTTTCTGTTTGTTGTCTTCTCTTTTTAAAACCTTGTACTCATAACTTCCAAAAAAATAATGGATTACTTTTTCCCCAAACTAATATATGATATAAAGCAATAAATACAATGTATAAGGAAAGCAAATATATTATTAATCAATAAATAAGTATTATAAGCAATCATGCAAGCGCAAAAGCAGTTTTTGTGTGAAATGCCGATATAAATTAAGTAAGATACATTTAATAGATAAAAATAAAACATGGAAGAAACTATACAATTTAATATCAATAAGTCAAAATAAGGAAAAAATTAAGAAAAACAATGTAATATAACATATAATTAAGGAAAGAGCATAGGGACCACGATTTTATCAGAAGGGAGATGGTCAGCTATGCAAAACAAGACACCCTTTTCTGACAAACACAAAAGACAAAGGTCTAAAAATATTCGTGTTATTCCCTCGAAGAGTGTTTCTATAAGAAGAAAATACAACTATATCAAAATTGAAATAAATGGAATCAAAGTAATACATTAAAAAATAAGCAAAACAATACAAAGGCAAAGCAATACAATGAGAAAAATATATCAAATACAGAAGAATATATATCAAATATAGAAGAATATGGTTGCCAAAAGTAATAAGAAAAGTTTCTTAACAAGTTAAATTAAGAAGTTAATGTAGTTTAAAATGCTTAATGTAGATTAAATATTAAACTATATTCAAAGTGAAAGTACGTATTTTCGGGATTCTTATAAGAACGTCAATGCTTGGGTGTCCCTTCTGTAGTTATGAAAACTACGCATTACTTCAATCTTATAAGCGATTCCCTATTTCCTATATATCATAAAATAATATCAATAGAAAAACCATTATTTTTAAGTTGATTAATTTAGCGATTTACTTGTTTTTTGATAAATTTTAGATTATTGCAAATATGATATATGCGTTTTAATTCATTAAGTACTAGATTTCTGTAAATTTTTAAAGAGATCTTGGATTTCCTATAAATTAGTTTAGTAATCTTAAAATTAAAATGATTGGTTTTTTCGAAAATATCTATGAATGTAGTTGAATTTTCAATGTTTAAAATAAATCTAAGAATTCCTTGTTATTAAAAGAAATGTTCGTTTTAATTAGGGAAAGCTCTTTTGGATAAATTGATTTAGAAATAACACTAAAATCTAAATTATTGAAAATAATAAAATTTTCAATATGTCTAAATGCAAAAGGATATTGAAAAATAAAACTTTTTTCAAAATAATGTAAAAATAAATTAGCAAGTTTGCTTGAAAAATTTATAAATTGTGGGATGCCGCAATTTTAAAATAAAAAAATTTAATGGTTATAAACATAGTTATTATATATACAAAGTTTGACCACACACACACAAAAATTTTTTCATTAATCAAAATCAATATCCTATAAGTCCCTATAATTCTGATGATAAAAATACAAAACATCACTCAATTTGTCAATAGGAATACTTGTAAGAAGATTTTTGAAATCAAATGAATTAATATTATAAAATTATTTGACAGAAAGTTTAAAACACGTCTATTATAATCAATTATCCAAGTAGTTTTAGATTTAAAAATTTGTTCCAGAATTATTTTAAAAAATTTGGCAAAAATTAAACCTAGTTTATTCATATAAGAATTAGTGATGCAAGTAATGAATCTAAATTTAATAGGAAACTTATGAAATTTAGGTATAACTGTTAAATAAGGAAATTGTAATTTATAATTATTTATATATTTAGAAGTTTTTAAAACGCAAATTTTTTTTATTTATGATGTTGGCTGTAGAATCCAAAAGTTTGTAGGTGTTGGAGTTTAAAGTTTCTTTATCAATTAAATCTAAATTAAATTTTTTACGAAATAAATGCATAGTTATTAGAAGCGTTATCAACAGGCGTAATAATAAAGTTTTCTTTAAGAGTTTCATTAGCAGGTTTCAATGGGCTGAATTTAATACCAGGAAATGATAAATTATTATCAGAAACATAATTAATTTTATAAGAGTTTAGTCTTCCAAATTATAAAATATTGGACTTGTGTATTATAATAATTTGAAATTTTAAAGATAAAGGAATCAATATTTTGTTGAATAATTTTAAACATTTTTGATTTATTTAATTGAAAAACTGGTCTGTATTTATATAGTACCTTTGTTTAAAATTTCTTTGAGATTATGATCGTTGGCAATATTAAGGTCATCTGTAATGATGTGTCCGAAATCGGGGTTTATAAAACTTTTGAATTCATCATTATAGCATTAACATTTGGAATATTTTCTCCAAACTGAATATTTCTTACAAAGTTGATTGTATTTAAATATTTTATATCTAAAAGGAATATCATAAGAAAATGTATACGTTTAATGAAAATATCTTCTGTAGGAAAAATACCATATAAATCATTAATAAAACTAATGAAATTATTATTACCAAAGTAACTATGTTGGAAATTAATAGGAAAATAAGGAAATTTAATATTTTTATATCTATATATTAATACAAAGTAAAATAAAATCTTAAAGTGCTGGTTATTGAAGTGTATATCATCTAAACATGAAAATAGAAATTTAGAATCACACTATCAGTTGGTTTCATAATAAAAGTTTTACAAAGTAACCAATTATAATTTACAGAAAAAGAAGCTTCCATAATTTGTAAATTTTCTCCATATAAAACTCAAAATTATGCTTAAGATCTTTTTGACTATACGATTTGTTAACTTTACGACGACCTCGTTATAATCTTATAGTTTTATGATTATTAGATTGAAAGAATAAGAAAAAATGAATTACTTTTAGAAAAATTTATCATTTTGCCATTAAATAATTCATTAAGACCGAATGATGCAAAGGATTTCAAAGGAATATATCTACTTCCCTTAAAAATTTGACTTTCTGTATTTTTTTCAATACTAATTATACTAATAACAGCATTGTTAAGGTTATGAGTTTGAAAATGATTGAATTCAAGATTAAATTTATTGCCGTCATAATTTTTAATATTAGATCTGTCTAAATTAATGCGAGTATTTAAGTAATTAAAAGTTTGGCCTACATATTTAAATTTACAAAAATTGCATTCAATGAGATGTATAACGTTTTACATTTTGCAAGCATGAGATAAATTAGTGTTATCTGAAATTTGTAAGTTATTAAAGTTAGGACAAGTTTTGCACTTCTTGAACCACATCTTCTAAATTTATCAAAAATAGGTTTTAAATCAATAGGATTACCAAACAAATCTAAATTTAAACATTCATAGGCCTTTGGATGGTTTTTCGATCCTCTATGGCGACCGGATGATTCTACACCCTTTTCGCCAGGCGCTAAATTTTTTAAAATGAAATTCATGAAACTAAAATATAAGAGAAATGCGATTAATACAATTTAAATTTAAATTCAAATTAACATCAAAGCCCTTGCAAAAGCAGCTGTGGTGAAATTGAATGTTAAAATATTAGTTTGGGGAAAAAGTAATCCATTATTTTTTCGGTAGACGTCTGTAGTGATCGATATGTCGTGAGTTATCTATCAAACAATTTCAGATTTATGCTTGTTGGAAAGGTGACATTTGACACTAAAATATCCTCTTGTGGTTTTTTTGTTTGATTCATTCAGTTACGAATACAAGGTTTTAAAAATGGAAGACAACAAACAGAAAATTCGATACATTTTCGTTTTTCTCTTATAACGGCGAAAATGATAGCCGAGTGGCTAAAATTGTGAAAGGTGTTTATCGTTCTATATAAGACTGTAACAACCAGTTACGTACAATTTTTGTTTCGTCGATTCCGTTCGGGTATTTTTGATGTTAGAGATGCAACTCGCATATGGATACAGCATCGTCGAAAATGTCTATAAAATATCAAAAATGATCGAAGTTAACCGCATGTCAGCAGTCGTAACGCGCAAGACCTAAAACTCTACATGAAAGCTGTTTTAAACCTTTTTTACAAAGTGAATCCAAAAGAATTTATAGAAAGTTCAAGTAAAAATAATAGATTTCTTTTTCCCCCTTTTTCCCCAATATAATGTAATATAAAGTAGTAAATACAATGTATAGAAAAAGCAAATACAATATCAATCAATAAACATTACAGGCAATCAAAAAACAAGTTAATCGCTTAATTAATCAATTAAAATTAATGATTTTCCTATTGATTTTATTTTAAAATATATAGGAAGTAGGAAATCGCTTGTAAGATTGAAACAATGCGTAGTTTTTATAACTACTGAAGTGCCACAAAAGCATTGAAGTTCATATAAGAATTCCGAAAACACCTACTTTCACTTTGATTGTATTTCAATTTTTAATCTACATTGAAAAATTTTAAACTACTTTAATTTCTTAATTTAACTTGTAAAAAATTTATCTTATTACTTTTGGCAACCATATTCTTCTGTATTTAATATGTATTCTTCTGTATTTATATATTTTTCTCATTGTATTGCTTTGCCTATTATTCCATATATTGCCTTGCTTATTTTTTTAATGTATTAGTTATTGCTTATTTTTTAATGGAATAATGATTCCATTTATTTCAATTTTGATAGAGTTGTATTTTATTCTTATAGAGACACTCTTCGGGGGAATAGCACGAATACTTTTAGACCTTTGTCTTTCGTGTTAGTCAAAAAAGGGTGTCTTATGTTTGCATAGTTGACCATCTCCTTCCTGAGGAAGACGTGGTCCTAATCCTTTTCCTTATTTATATTATATAACATTATTTTTATTGATATTCTTTTTTATTTTTGTCTTATCGATATTAAACTGCATAGTTTCTTCTTTGGATTTTTTAAATGCATCTTACTTAATATATATCGGTTTATTATTCAATAGCTGCTTTTGCGCTGCTGTGATTGGCTGTAATTGTTCATTGATTGATATTGTATTTGCTTTTTCTATACATTGTATTTACTATATATTGTATTTATATACATTGTATTTACAATACAATTTAACACTGTTTTTTATTGGAATTACAAGACAAGTTTGTTTTATTGGAATTACAAGAATTTTCCTAGTTCTGTTCTCTTGGGAATTACTAATGCAAATTATGAATTTATAGTGGTAAATGTTGAAAGGCGAATGGCCGTGTATCTGATGGTGGAGTGTTCAAAAAAAGTATATTTTATCACCATTTAATTAACCTTCAACTAAATCTACCCACTGCAATAGATGGCAAGCTTCTTTTTGTTTTCATAGGGGATGAATATTTTCCTATACGTCTCGATTTTTTGAAGACATTTCCTCAAAGAGAACTGAATTATAAGAAAAGAATTTTTAATTACACACACAGTAGAGCTCGAAGAGTGGTTGAAAATGCTTTTGGCATATTGACCAACAGATTTGTAATATATCAGACAGTAATAAATCTACGTGTTAAAAAAGTAGTGCTTGTGGAACTTGTGTCTTGCACAATTTCTTAAGAAGAAACAACTCTGAAATCTATTCCCTTCTTTCAGTCTAGACCAGAGTTCCCCAAACTTTTTTGTGTCGTAGTCCCTTTGCCATGTTTTTCCGTGTTGGGTAGACTTACCTGATATTGATTTCCTGTAAATTTCTAACTGTAGTGAAGTTTAGTGTTAAAAACTTAAAGTAAAAACACACGTTAATTTATACATTTATTAATTGAATTTAAATTAAAACTACTTAAAATAAAATTTTGTATCTGTTATGTAAAATATACGTAACATTAAATAAACATAAAATAAATATATCGAGATATAAACATATAAAAATATATAAACATAAAATAAAGATGAATAAAGATAAACGTATTTGTCCCACATTCGTATTTATAGAGCGACGAATTGAACAAGTCAGCGCAAGGTAGTGAAGCTCTGAGACTGCGACTCTCAGGTTTTTACAAGTTCAAAATGTATTGAGACCACAAAGCGAATACCAACATCCTACAACTTACACAATTTTATAAACATATATAATAAATTTTTTACTTCATAGGTACTTTTATAAATAATGTATATGTTTTGATATTAGATAGTATGATATAAGTAAATAGGTACTATCAGTGTATGTGTTGAGATCCAATATCGTAGACCCCCATTTTCATTTCATGGACCCCCAAATTTTTTTTTGCTGACGTAGACCCCTTGCAGGTTGTCATAGACCCCTAGGGGTCGATATAGACCACTTTGGGAATCACTGGTCTAGACCAAGAAAATGAAGAAACTAGTTTGATGTAGTTGGGCATAACCATTTGAGTGCGGCGAAGCACTATCGCGCTTCGCTTGTTATGCGCCAAAAATGCGGAGACACTGCTGTTGGGTAGTATAATTTTCGCATCTATTGAGAGCAGTTGAATTCATTTTACTCAATTGTGATTTTCAATAATATAAGAATTAAAATAAAATACAGCGGTAGAAAAAAAGTAAAAAAAATTACTACACATTTCATTCCGCACTTTTAGCATATATATAAGAAAACTCGTCAGCACTCAAACGGTTAAGATCAAATGCTTTATTAATTGGCTTAGAAATAGGAAAACAAAGAAATTATTCCAATGAAGCAAAAATCATTCGGGAAAAGTTTGCCGATTATTTTGTCTCAAAGGAAGGCAAAATACCATGGCAAGATGCTTTGATTATATTCTAACTTAAAAAACTAAATTTTAAAAATTTATGGTTACAAAACATAATATATGGATAGAAACAAAAGTGTTTAACTAATTTGATTGTTTTACCTCATTCTTATCTATAAATTCTTAGATTCTATTATATTCTTAGACTTTACATAATTTTTTCATGATTTTTAAATAAAATGAAAACAAATTATTGTGTAAGATTTACTTTATTTATTCACTTAAATTTAAAAGTTTTATTGTATTTTTAAATTTATTACAAAAGTACCACTTCATTGTTAAAAATATAAATTGGAATTGAATATGAAAGAGAAATTGTAAATATAAATTTATGGATATCAGTAAGAAAAAGTCTTAAGCCTGCTAATAATATTGCATAAATCTAAATTTAGTACCTTTATTTAGAATGTTTCTTTCAGTATCTAAAACAATATTTCCTGTAACAATGTGTCCAACAGAAGAATCCATAAATTTACCATATTTAAGTCTACAAAAATAATAATCAGCGTTTCATTTAAATATTAATATTAAAACAGAATTTATTATAATTAAAAAATTATTTGCCAAAAGATAAATTATAACTGGAAGTGCATTTTGTTTCAATTTCGTTTAATTGAAAGGGAGAAATTAATTTTATAATATAAATTACTTTTCCTTTTATTATTAATTATTTTATTATTATATAATTTTATCTTATAAAGTATATTTAAAAAAAATCACAAAATAATCTAAAATAATATTATTATTGATGAAATTTAATTTAAGTAATTCATATTTAAAAATATAGAAAATTAAGATTTTAAATGTTCATTTTAAAATTTTATAAGTATTCTGAAATAAAAATACTTTTTTACTTAAAATTTACTATAGAGTTTCGTTATTATTTTTTTTACATTAAATGTGTAACTATATATACGTACATATTCATGCAGAAAAAAATGTTATAAAATAATTTATTTCGCTTACTTCATCATCATTCTCAGGAAAACTTGCTTCCAAATTCATCGAAGAAATCCCTACACGTGGAATTTCAATTTCTTCCAAAAATGATTGTAAATGGAAATAAAACTCGTCACCTACACTTCCTCTGCAATCATACCACTTTCATGGATTCATTAATTTTTTCTCTCTTTTATAAACAGAAGCGAATTAATTTTCTTTTTCACATCATTTAGAAGCATTTACATAAAGTTTTCTTAAAAATGTCCAATAACTTTTGATACGTTAACTTTCTTTTTATCTTGTTAGCATAATCTAGGCTCTTTACTTGCCACAAACAAATCTCATCTTTATAAACTTCAATAAATTCTTGTATTATCTCTTTCAAGGACTAAAACGTACTGTGAAGTTTTAGTAAATGAAAAGTTTCAGTAAATAAGAAGTTCTATTTAAGATTATTTTCCCCAAGTGAAGCAAAAAATACTTTGCAACTCTGTGGGAATAGACACGCGACAGCAGGAACCACTTGTTTACTTCCTGTAATTAGAGTGATGCAGTACGAAAATTCAGAACGGTCCTGAAATTTCTCCCATCTGTCAAAGTACCCCCATACACGATACTACTTGCCAATGGCAAACCGATTTGAACGGAGAAGAGTATGGTGTGTGGTGGTCTTAAGAATGTGATTTACAGGGAAGAGACACTCCAGTTACCAATCAGATAGAGTGACTTCTTTTCTTTGGTCCGGGAAGGGGGTTCCTTACTTTTTAGACGTTTTCAGATAAGCCTGAAATACATTGTATAAAGTTGGACATCATTCAGTTGCTTTTTAGCACGTGGTGGTCACATGTCTAACCTTTTCAAGCCAAAACGACGAGAAAAAAAACGCAAAAATTTTTCTGTTGCTGAGAAAGCTAAAATTATTAAACAATTTGATGAATTTCACAAAAACAAAGTAGCATTCACTCAATCGCAAGGAATTCCCTTGACAACCCTGCAATCCATATTACAGAAAAAAGAATACACTGAAAAAAACATCGAGGAAGTGGGTGAAAAAAATTCCAAAAAACGAAAACATTGAAAATATCGGCGTGCGACGTGCTGGAAGGTATCTTGTTAAAGTGGTTTAAGAAGCTCGTGCAGCGAATGTACCTATAAATGACACAATACTAATAGAAAAAGCTCTAGAAATCGCCGGTAGACTGGGTGGTTTGAAAGACTTCACAGCTTCAAATGGCTGGATGGACAGAATGACAAAAAGACACAATCTTGTGCATAGATCGCTTTCGGGAGTCGCTTTCATCAAGTGTAGATGAAGCTACAATAGAAGAATGGAAGAAAAATCTATTAAATTTGACCAAAGAATGCAAACCAAAATACATATTCAATGTGGACGAGACCGGAGTTTTCTTTAACATCTTATCGGATGAAAGTTACGAAGCTAAAGGAGACTCCTGCCATGGAGGGAAGATGTCCAAATTGAGACTTATGGTTTTACTGTGCTAGAATTCAGATGGAAGTGAGAAGCTGATGCCTCTTGTCATTGGAACTCATGATGCTTCAAAAACAGGAGAAGTTTTCCGACAAAGTATGAAACAAACAAATAAGCGTGGATAACTCAAGCCCGTTTCGAAGATTTTTTGCTCAAACTAAACAAACAAATGAAGTTGCAGAATCGTAAAATAATTTTATTCATTGATCAATCTACTGCACATCTGGATTTGCAGCTATCTAATGTGCGCCTCATGTTTTTGCCTGCAAATTGTACAAGCAAATTGCAGCCTTATGATCTCAGCATTATTCGATCCTTCAAGCTATATTATAGAAAAGAATGTGTCCGGAAAGCTGTAGCAGAACTAGAAAATGGAAGCCTAAATGACACCTGTAAACTAAATTTAAGAGTTCTAAAGGATATGCATTTCCTTTCTGCGTCGTGGAGAAACGTGACACAAAAGAGCATTTCCCATTGTTTTGAAAAAAGCGGAATCGTAGAGGTCTAATGAACCGGGAAGAGATGGAAAATCAGCTTCACTGGACTCGGAAGAGGACAGCAAAACAGTTAATATCTATGACTTCGACGGTTACATCCCAGAAAACTTAGCAACATGCGAAGCTGAAAGAACTACTGCTCTATCCGTAGACGATGTTATGTACTTTTCGTCGGCTTATGAAGATAAAGAAGAACCGAAAGCCCATCCATTCTTTCAATATTGCAAAGAAGAGCTTACAAATAGTGAAAGACTATTTTCTTTCTTATAAAACCAAGTAAAAATATTTGCAAAGTAATTTAATCCTAGAAGATGCTGTATTCACTTTGAACTAAATGAATAAAGAAACATTCCACTATTACAAACTATTTTCAACTTGAAACACAGGATTCCTACTAAATGTGTTAAAATGATCTCAAAATGGTATGTATAATGTTCTTTTCGTAAAATATTTATATTATACCTTTTGAAAGTGTCATCTTTACTGTCTATAGTATTTTTCCATTTAATTTTTGCATTCTATGTATTTACCTCATTTTACGTTTTCCTGTATTTTACGTTTTTTTTCCTGTCCTTTGAGAAACGTAAAATCTGTGTTCCTCTGTATATATATATTTAGTAAATATAAATTTCCTGTTTTTAAATATATATATTTAAAAACAGGAAATTTATATTTACAATATGTACCTATACAAGAAAAGAGAGAAATATTTTTGTGATTTTTGGTATTTGCTTATGTATTTTTTCTTTAAATTGATTTTTCTTTTTAAAACTCTTTTAACTTTATTTTTTTATATTTTTTATTTTTTGCTTCTGTAACAGATGATGGATCTTTGATTTTCATTGGCTGCATGTATTGAAGAATAATTAATTCTGGTAATAAGCAATCATAATATATATATATATATATATATA
>JAPDSC010079775.1:186385-249409 GCA_026290005.1 Latrodectus geometricus
TTTTCTATTTTGTACCTTTTCGGTGTCCATAGGACAAACATGCAATACATTTTTCTATTAAATGAAACTGAAATTATGCATGAAGAAAAACGTAATTTATTACCTATTTACATATATATACACTACTGGCCATTAAAATTGCTACACCAAGAAGATGACATGCTACAGACATGAAATTTATACGAAAGGAAGAAGGTGCTGTGATATGCAAATGATTAGCTTTTCAGCGCATTCAGACAAAGCAGGCACCAGTAGCGACACCTACATTGTGTTTAAATGAGGAAATTGTTCAGCCGGTTCCTCATACACAAATTACATTTGAACGTTGTTGCCTGGTGAAAAGTTGTTGTGATGCCTCGTGTAAGAAGGAGAAATGCGTACCAGGACGTTTCTGACTTTGATAAAGGTCGAATTGTAGCGTACCGGGATTGCGGTTTATCTTATCGCAGTATTGCTACTCGCGTCGGTCGAGATCCAATGACTGTTAGCAGAATATGGAATCGATGGGTTCAGGACGGTAATACGGAACGCCATGTGGGATCTCAACGGCCACCTATCACTAGCGGCCGAGAAGACAGTCATATTATCCGCATGGCCGTGATGGATCGTGCAACCACGTCATGAGCCGTGAGTCAAGAAACGGGGTCGTTTGGAAGACAATAAGTGTCTGCACAAACAGTTCGACGACGTTTGCAGCAGCATGGACTCTCAGCTCTGAGACCATGGCTGCGGCTTCCCTTGACGCTGCGTCATAGATAAGAGCGCCTTCAATGGTGTGATCAACGACGAACCTGGGCGCACGAATGGCGAGACGTCATCTTTTCAGATGAATCCAGGTTCTGTGTACAGCATCATGATGGTCGCATCCGTGTTTGGCGGCATCATGGTGAACGCACACTGGCAGCGTGCATTCGTCATCGTCATACTGGCCCATCACCTGGTGTGATGGTATGGGGTGCCATTGGATACACGTTTCGGTCACCTCTTGTTCACATTGACGGTACATTGAACAGTGCACGTTACATTTCTGGTGTGTTACGACCCATGGCGCTTTATTCGAGCCCTGCGAAACCCTTTGTTTCAGCAGGATAATGCCCGACCGCATGTTGCCGGTATTGTACGGACCTTCCTTGATACGGAACATGTTCGGCTGTTGCTCTGGCCAGCACGTTCTCCAGATATTTCATTAATAGAAAACGTCTGATCAATGGTTTCCGAGCGACTGACTCGTCACCAAAAGCCAGTCACTACGGTTGATGAACTGTGGCATCGTGTTGAAGCTGCATGGGCATCTGTACCTGTACATGCAATCCAATCTCTGTTTGACTCAATGCCCAAGCGTTTAACTGCGGTTATTACTGCCGGAGGTTGTTGTTCTGGGTACTGATTTCTTAGGATCTATCCAGCCAAATTTTTTGAAAATTTAATCACTTGTTATTTTTAAGTAATATATAATAAATAATTATTTCTAGTATAATATATTTGTCCAATAAATATCATTTTGTTATCTGCATTTCTTCCTGGTGTAGCAATTTTAATGGCCAGTAGTATATATATATATATATATATATATATATATATATATATATATATATATATATATATATATATATATATTCAGAATCTTTTTCTGAATTTGTCTTGGTGAAGTCCTCTATAGAAAGTGACCCTCTATTTTTGTAAAGAGGGAAAGAAATGTTCCTTCTTGCCTAGGAAGCCCCTTTTCTTGACAGGAAGATGCCGGAATCAAAAGGTTAACATCGAAATCTTAGAACATCCGCGGCGTTTATTAGACATGAGGGAAGGGATCACACACGTTAACTACGAAAACCCTAAATTTGAAAATTTTTTTTCAAAGGAGGAGCTTGTTGACTGAAATAAGGAAATGTGATTGGATTTATTCCAAAACCACCAAGTATTCATCCTTCATGTGAGGATTGTTAATTTTTCAGAAAAATTATAAGATTTATATTTATAAAAATTTAAGAATATCTATCATAGATGAAATTAAAATTTTTTCCAGCTAGTTATAAATGTATTTATTATTTGTGTTTGTTGTTTAGAATTTCCAATTTTTTTGTCTTTCTTAAGTTATTAATGTTTTATGCATATCTTCAAAATATTAAGACAATTTAAAAATATTTAAAACCATTTTAAAACTAAATTTCAAACAAAAGTAAATTTTTATTGTTGAGAGTAATCGAAACTTACCAAAGGTGAAGGTCTAGTCATAATCGAACTTCGTGAATCGTGAAATGTATTTTTAAATTTCTCCGAAGGCTTAACATTAAAGCTCGTTTTGAAGATGGCGCGGAATGAATCCCCTTAAGAAAACACGTAAAAATTTTATTCTTATATTTCGATATCCTATTTTTGAAGGTTTTTTTTATATTCTGTATTTCTTCATTTTAAAATTAAACTAATTGTAGCGGATATTGCGATATCAGAATTGGTTCATAAAGGAGACACTCAAGTCCTTTCTTTCAGTTAAAAATTATATAGGATTGTTAAAAAATTAGTATTCAGTATATAATAAAATAAATATGTGAATGAAAATGAATTTTAAGAAATACAAAATATGAATTCTAGAATCAATATATTTCAATTTAAAATTATAATATTAATAATTTTAACTACCTTTTTAAATAATTTCATAGGGAAATACGAAATTTTGTATTTTATTACTGATGTTCGTAAAAAATGTTTTTCCATTGATAGATTTTATAGATAAATATATATATATATATATATACCTACACATTTATAAGATAGTACAAAATAAAAAGACATCTTAACATATGAAATTATTCATAAGTCAGTTTATGCAGACGAAACAACAGGATGATCTCCTATGCAAAATGGAAACCAGATATGGAAACAAAAAAAATCTTTTTTTAGATGTAGCTGATAATCCAAGAGAGGAAGTAATGGCTTTTTACTGGGCATGATAGTATTACTGCTCATCTGTATTTACTGAAGCTATATTCCTTCTTGTGTCAAAAAAGACAAACATTACCTTCGTGCCGGTAGAGTTCTCCATGCATATTGGAGGGCAAGATGACTCTTCGAGTAGTAAACTTCGTCTTGAACTTTTTGATGATAGAAGTGTAGTTGATTCTTTGTTACTTTCACACTTTTATTCTTTTCATTAATTGAAAAGCTACATTAATCAAGAATAATGTATTATATTTTCAATGAAAACTTCATTCAATTTCAGTACAGTAAATATAAGTTACATAGTTGTAAGTTAATAAATAAGTTATACAATACATAAAATTTTAAAGTAAAATAAGAAAATGTGAATTTTCAATATTTTTTTAAAAAAAGATAATGTGTATCAAACATTCAAATTTCTTCAGAATTTCTGATTCGAAAACCCATGTATTGAAACAAAATCATTCCTATCCGAAATGCATTCTATTTTTAGCAGCAAAAGAACAATAACGCCATCTAAAGACAAAATAATGTAATTTCAAGAAACGAAAAGCCAAGAATCTTAATTGTCAATCCACATTTAAAAATGAAAGTACTTCAATTAATGAATTTTAATAACAGCAAATAAAATTTATAATGCATGATAAAATCATAATCAAAGCTAGTTCATTAAAAAAAGGCTTCTTGCTCAATAATATTTCAAGAACACTAATCAATATTCACAATTTGTCTGCGTTTAAGAAATAAATGAAAACCGTGCATAAATTTGAGTTATGAAATTAAATTAGGAATGAAATTATGTGTGCATAATTTAATTATTAATGATATTTATGATATTAATAATGAAGTAATAAAAATATATTGAATGATTTTATTTTTATAAAATACATTAATATAATTTAATGTAGTATTAATGTGCCTCTTAGCCTGAAATAACTTTGTAAATATATGTGAACCAAAAATGAAGCCTTTCTAATTATTTCAACAATTTATATTTAAAATATTCAGAAGTTGATAAAACCTACTTTTTATTTGTTATATGTTTTTTTTTGCAACGTTATTTTTCTTTCCGAATTCTAAAACTCTTGTAAAATTCAAAATTCAAAATCACCCATTCTAACCACACATTTTGATTGGATTTCACTGTACTTTAACTAAGCAAAAAATTTCATTTTTAATTTATTTTAAGTGTAATTATAGTGCTATATTTTTCTTTCCCTATAATATCATTTATTTTTCAAACTTTTACTTGGCTCGAAATTCCTGTGGTACCAGTTACATCTGCTAGACTTCTATAATATTACCTGTTCGACTAGATGTAGTGGATGAAATTTTGATGTTGCAAACAAGATTGTAGATCTTTGCTAGTAGATATGTGTATATATCCACTAGATGTCCTTTAAACATTTACCAAGAAACATCAACAGATATATTGGAAATTGTGTGTGTTTATTCAATAATAATTAGTAAACATAAAAGCCTGTGGATACGCACTGATGAAAAACATACATATTCAGTAGAAGCAATCTAAATGTTTTATACCCGTGTTAATGTTTTAAATTAAGTGATTATAATTGAATTTAACAGCATAAATCCTCACTAAATTTTTAACTACTATTAACACAGTAATAAGTTGTAAATCATTAAATCTGAAGAGACGCAAGGAATTATTTTCTGATTTTCATTATTTTTTGTTATTTTTACGGAAAAGTTGATTTTATTATTTTTACGAGTATTTGTTGTTTGTGTCTTCATTTTTGCTTACTTTTCTTTTCTTTTTTTTTTTTTTTATCTCTGTTCACTTGTTTACATTTTTAAAGCTTCAAAATTTTAAAAGTTTTTTAACCATAAAGTGGTTGTTTCTTTCATTACAGTGGAGATCATGTGTACGTCACTTTATTTTACTAATAATTCGCCTGTTAGTTAAGCAAATAATTGTTATTACCAATAAGATGATATACAGTTTCGTCCACCAATAAAAAACAAGTAAATTTGTCTGTGGGATAGTCTTCAGTGAGTAATTGGAATGAAAATTTTGTTAAATATTTTAGTGGATTAGTTATTTGATATATTATTGGAGATTTTGTCTCCCTCTCTCTCTCTCTCGATACCGCTATTAAAAAATAAATACTTATTAATCATTAAATAAAGATATATTTATTTCATGTAGCATATTAAATATTAATATTTGATTGTTTATACAAGCAATAAGTAAATCATAGTACGTGTTTGTATCTATTCAAAAATATATGTGCATAGATTTTTTGTACATCATATACATAAGTATTTTTATAACAAAAAAAGTTGGGAAAAAAAGACTTAAGAAAATTTTGTTTTTATTTCTCAGTATTTAAAAATAATTTTGTCACGCTATTAATTCATTTTCGGGAAAAACTTCGTATGTACACAAAACCAAATTTAAGTCTTGGATACCTCATGTACAGACTACCTAAAATTTCTTCTGCTGAAACCAATCTTGTTAAAAAAAATCCAATAAACTTTACTGTGCATTACATTTATTGTTACGACACAGAGATAACCATGGTTTCAAGAGATTGCTAATGAATTCCAGCAATGCGTATGTTGACACAAGTCGTTTATCCATAGTTGAATAGTTTTAAAAACATTATATCATTTTCGCCTGATGACCCGTTCGATTTGAATTGACTTTGAAGAACATTCTGTGCGTAAAACATTGATTGTTCCAAGTTCGCGAAAATCATGACAACGAGTGCGTCTCTGTGGCTTGAACTCTTTGAAAATTGAAATTAAAAATGTTGTTGAAGTACATTTTGTTAATAAACCGAATCCATATGTAAAGAACAAAGCCTTGGTTTGAGAAGCTATCTTTCATTGACTGGAGCTATTATCATCTTGACAATAGAGCAGAAGAAAAAGCAAAATAAAAAAGACAAAACATACACTTTATGGTTAGTCGGCAAAAACGATTCAAATGTTTTTTTTTTATTTTTTATTTTTTTAAATATAAAATAGCATTTTTTTATTTTATGAATTAAAATATAACTTCTCTTTTCATGTGAAAAAAATTTATGCTAACTAAATGCTTATAATCGGTTTATTTATTTTTTTATTAAAAATTCTCTGTCACAGCCAGCCTTTTCAAACATAATGAATTCTATACCGAATCATATCCAATATATAAGTAATTCCAATCTATAATCTTGATATAACTTAGAAAATTTTCGCTTTGAACCGATATTCAAGGCCTTCAAAATTTTATCATTAATGTATGAACATTTTAGAGATTGCTTAGTTTTTTTAAACTTTTGTAAAGCTGAAAGAATTTACTGATGTATCCGATTCAATATTTTACGTGAATGTACCCTATTCAATGAGCTCCATCTAAATCGTTTTACGACTGGTTCAGTGAATTTATAATTGTCACTGATTTAACACACGCACTTATTCAATTTTGATATTACCAAAGAAAAACGTCTATCTAGATTTCAGAGAACAGCATGTCTTACGGAAGTGTTTTCTTTTTGAGAGAAATAGTTTACATTAAATAATTTATAAATGCAATTTACGGAAATAAAGAAAACATAATCTGACTTTGTTAAGCTATACTGAGGAAATATAGAAAAAGAGGATTCAATGCCTTAAACATTTTATCTCTGTTTCCAGCGGTTATGCGTAGGTGATATTTAAAAAAGAGAAAAAAAAGAGCAACAAGCTTTTTATTGAAGCTAGAATGCTGCATTACTTAAATTAAGTACATCACCGCAAAAGTAACTTTACAGGAAGTTCAAATCACCGTTAATTATATGCTTTAAATTAATTACAAACGCCATAGTGAAAATTTCAAAATAAGAAATAGTTTTTAAGTGAGCCAGAGACAGAAACCTGTATAAATTTCAATCCATTCCTTGCAGCTGCTATTAACTCAATCTTGGAAAAATTTGGCGAATAGAATAAAGATTTTATTTATATAGATTTGAATGGTCTATTCTAGCGTATAAGCTCTTTATTAGATTCTGAAGCCAAATTAGAATCTTTTGTTATATTTTACTAAGATCTTATCTTTAAAGTATTAAACTTAAATTTAATTTAATCTTCTATAAAACCAACTAAAGTTTAAGGATTTAAGTTTTTGTCCACTAATTAAGTTTGATTTTTATTACAAAAATGTTCTGTTTTTATTATTGCATCTTACTATGGTAATAATAATCTAAAATATGAAAATGGTTTTGTAGAAGATTTGAAAATTTTAATTTTAAAGGGGAATTGAAAATAAATCATAAAAAGTTCCATAAATTCAGGGATCTTTAAGACTCATTGTGAAACATGTTTCAGTTGCCCTTGTGGAACATTATCATACAAGTTGACTATTTATTAGATTATTAAAATGCGTTGCATAAAACATATGCAAGTTATGTATTGGATTTAATGAAATGCTGTGTTGAAAAAGTGATTCCTTTACACTTGCATTAGTTAGACTCACTAGATCTCATTTGAATGGTTAACTTTTGGAAACTTTCTTGAATTCAGCATCATCTTAATGATCCCGTATGAGAATATTCCTCAGGTATGCCTGATAGCTAACAATTATTTTTGGCTAGATTGTTGTTTATTAATTAGTTATATAATTTGGCAGGCTTATTGTGGTAGGATTGTTCTCTTCGCAGTGGAAAGGCGCAGCTTGGTTTATTTTGGACCTTGCGTCATAAAACCCTACCAACCAGCCAATTGGAGGGAAAAATCCTAAGTTTGATGCCAGCCACTGTTGTGCATTGAGAGAAATTTGTGCTTTTTTACGTTCTGCATAAACATCTGTCAGGATTAGAACTTAAAATTTCTGAAGGTTTCTTCCTTTGTGCGCCTCATAAATGTGGCCTACTCCCCATGGATACTTCTGGGAAGCAATATAATTTAGATATTGATGGCCACAGCCCATTCGGCTTTTACTGTAGGGTGTCATAAATAAGTATATAGATATAAGAGATTTCAAATTTATTGATAAGATTAAGATTTTATTCGATATATGTTAGCTAGTAAAGTATTTGAAGGATGCAAAAATCAGTTATTGTGTTCTTCACGAATAAGCTTTAAAGACAGCTTCCCTTGCTGACACTGTTATCATAGAATTAGTTTTAATATATACATATAAATTTTTTTCCCATGTACTATATTTTTCTCTATATTTATTCAACCTAACCTCAATATTATAAGATGATGAAGAAGTGTTGAAGAGATGCCTGAAGTCCAAGCTTTTTCTATTTTAAATATATCTTATTCCTATTTACAAATTAAATAGTGCTTACCCAGCAAACACAAACATGACGGGTATTCTTATGGCCTTGTATTGATGGTGGGACGGCAGTACGGTTCGCTGCTGTCCCAATACTGGTTGGCCAGCAATGGCATATTGACCGCGTGTGGCCCATGTAATTGCCGTACATGGTTATCCATCGGCCCTATGCCGTTTGGCCAGAAGTGACCGCTTTTACCGACGTGGAGCAAGTAATAACCCAGCAAACACACAGATATCAGTGACATTAAGGGCCGAAATCGGCTTACCGATAAGAGTAGTATCGGAGAGATACCGGCAAACGGTACTACTACCCCTCAAAACATGTCCGCCCCGGGCAAATGTGGGCCGAATGTATGGCGCGGCATTGGAACGGTATCGGCAAAGCTGACGTTACCGCTTGCCCGTTATTTTACCGATGTAAATGCATATGTAGACCGAATGCTTTTGATAAGTGGCCCAGTATCGGCAACCACTAACTGACCGACAGCAAGCCCCTTAATAGATTTTTTTAAATTTTAAATTCGTAATTTTTTTTTGAAATATTTGTTTCTTAAAATTTATTTAAATTCCAATATTACTTACGCTGTTTACACTTGTTGCATTTAATATATTGTCTAAAACAATTCAATAGTGCTTTACAGAAAAAATTCTCCAAAAGCAGTTCATATTATTAACGATTGCAAATAGAACATTTTTATTATATATTTATTAAATAAGTATTTCCAATATTTCATTATATTCCAGTTTGATAGGAATCAAAATTCTTTCATTCAAAATTTTATTATCCATGTGAGAAAGCTGTTAGTTTGAAATGTTTTAATTGATAACCAATACAAATATCAAAGCTATTTTAATAGAATTGTACATATTTTTAAAAATATTTTTTATACTTGAGAAGTAAGTTTCATTAACTTAATTGTTTATTATATTTATTTGACTATAGTTGGTGTCATTTAAATAATATTTGCTTATTGAAAAAATGATTTAATAGTAAACTATTTAAATA
Source organism: Latrodectus geometricus (assembly GCA_026290005.1). Taxonomy (NCBI): domain Eukaryota; kingdom Metazoa; phylum Arthropoda; class Arachnida; order Araneae; family Theridiidae; genus Latrodectus; species Latrodectus geometricus. The sequence goes on from JAPDSC010079775.1 coordinate 195,598, forward strand.
TTTTTTCATTAAATAACAATTTTAACATAGCAGAAATATAACAATTTTATTAATAATTAGAATGAATATTGATGGATGCAATGATATTGAAAGTCAAACATCATAATTTTAATAACTTTTTAGTGCAAATTATTTATATTTTATTAATATGTAAGTCATACTGAAATATATGTACATTGAAACAAAAATTTTAATTTTAAAAAAATTGTAATTTTGATTTAAGTATGCATTTATTAAAAAATTCCACCAGAATCTATGTAAAATTATTAAAAGCTAGTTTAAAGTAATAGTAGTATATACACACATAAAATTTTCTCTTAAATTATTCATTTTTATATAAAAAATCCTTATTATTGGAAATGAACAAGTTTTGCATTGCATAAATGAAAAGAAACAACTTCTAGTTAATAAAATTTATTTGTAGCTTTTTTTAGTCAATTAACACAAAAGTTTTATACAATTGTGAGAGGCACCTTCATACCTCTGAAAAAGAAAAAATAATAAAAATATTCTTTAAAAGAAATGCTGAAGAAATAAAAAATTCTTGTTTATGAAATTCCTACTACTAAAAATACTGACTGGAAAAACATTTATATTCATTTGTATGAATGTCAATGTTCTAATTTTCAATGAAATTAATCAATAAATTTTGAATATAATAATTAATATAACAATAATTAGATATTTATGGTAATAATGGTAAGAAAAAGGTTCGTGCTTTATTAAAGAAAAAGGTTCGTACTTTAAGGTATAATTACTTTTCATTTTTTTATACAGTGAAGATATGAAACAAAAATCTCAGGAATATAAAATTTATTCAAAAGAGTCAAATTATTCAAATTACAAAAAATAAGTTTTTTTTTCAATTTGCAATAAATGTAAAATAAAAAGTACTAAAACTGGCATCAAGATCATCAGCCCCTGTTTGTTTTCAGTAAAGGAACCTATAAAGGAGAATTCAGTTTACTTTATAAATATTTATGAGTAAATAATTCTACAGCAGAAAATAAATACATAATAACCCATCAAATATAATTTTGTGATTTAATTGACTTTGTAATGATATTTATAAAATCCATTAGATCACGTAATTGAATTGGTAGTAATTCTTGTAGTAAAACTATTTTCCTAGGAATTTTAGCACTTATCACCGTATTACAATCAACATTTTGCAAGTACCTAAGCAAAACTGTATTTGAACACACACGTTTCATTTTATCAATATAAAAAAGTAAGGAGACTAAAATTATTTACAAACCTGTAATATTAAAGCACAGTGAAATATATCTATAAATTATTTATAAGCAGTTGATAATTCTCAGTTTCTAAATGAAAATATGTATGGGCGAATAACATTTTCAAAATCAAAATAATTAAAAATATTCATTCTGAGTTCTAAAATAATTTGTAATCATAAGTCTTCAAATAAAATTTAATGCTGAAATTATTAAACATACTTTTTTTACAAGCAAATTCTTTCAGATGTAAGCAAAAAAGAAAATGATATTGTGTGTAGTTAATATTAAAATGATAATAAATTTATAAATTTTGAATACATGCATTCTAATTTTTGGCTGCCAAATTTAGTCAGATATTATTAATATAAAATTCAATGTTAAAATTTATGAAAAAAAATTCAGACCATAAATTTTAATTAGAGTTTATAACATTTGGATTTTTACAAATCTATACAAATCTAAGAACCGATTATATCATTGGCAATGGTCATTTAGATCAATGGTCATTTAGATATCTGCTCGACCAGTTTCACTGAGATATAAGTGCACAAGAGTAAGGAATTAACTTCACATCGAATTTAAAGGAATTTAAAGGAGTTTTTAAGATTTTGGATGGGAAAGTTAAAAAATAATAAAAATGAGGCCAGATAAGAAAGAAGATAAATAAATCCATTGAGAATTTTAGAAATATGTCCATATGATAGAAAAAAGTTAAGGAATTACAATATTAATTTTTAATATAGAAAAACCAAAATAAAGCAAAAAAAGTATAAGAAGATCAATATGATTTTTCTCTATGTTTTTATGAAATTAAATGCCAAAGAAAAAAATCACTATGAGTCTGATACTTAAATTTCATCTTTAATTATGTTATTCAGTTTCATCATTTAACATAATCGATAATTATTGCAGAACAAGTAAGAAATATTCTTAAATATTGAAACATGTTATGATAGAATATGTAAATCTTAAATAAATGATTATTTATATTTAAACATGTTACATTAAATATTTAATTCTTGCTTAAATATTTTAATGTTATATTTAAGTAAGTTTCCAATGTTCTCTTTAAGTAATTATATTTAAATATGTTATAATTGAATATATTTAATTGTTGCTTAAATATTTTAATGTTATATTTAAGTAAGTTTCAAATGTTCGTAAAATTTAGAATTTTAAATTTTAATTAAATTATTTTTAAATTACAATAGAACAGTATAACTAAAATTTTTATTTTATAAGCAAACAACGTGGAGATTCATTATAATAAGAAATTAAATTATAATTACAAATTATTTTTAATTGAGAAATATATAAAATGTATGGCTAATTCAAAAAATATGCAAGAAAGACAGAAAATAAAAATATTTCATTCAATAGAAAATTGAAATTAAAGTTAATATTTATTATTAACATTAATATTTATTTATAAAATTTTAAAAGAGTATATTAAAATTAGAAAATTCTTAAAAGAGAGTATACTTACACATTTTTATGTTGTTCATTTTAAATAGAATAATGATACTCTATAATATCAAAATAGAAATCCGAAATAGATAACGATCGCATATACTTCTAAATCTGAAATAATTCTAAATAAAATGGAATATAATAGTTTAGTTTCGAAAAAATTATTATATTGAGCATTGCCAAATGACAACAAAATATTAATAATTTTTACCCTTAAAAAATCTGCTAATTATTAAACTTCTATTAATTTCTAAGCTCACTTTGAAAACAATATTTTATTGACTATCTTTTTTTCCGCGAAAACATTTTCTATTTTTCATTTTAAATTAAATAGAAATTGAGAATATTTGCTATAAAATTATCGTTTGCTCTAAAATAAAAGCCAAATATTTGAAGCTGAACTTCAGAACTTTTGTCCTCATTTATTTTATGCAACTATCAGTTTTCTAAAGTAAAAAACGCAATCATGTTTTCCACATACTTAATTAATCAAAATAATGTCAAATTATTAGTGTTACTATTTTAATATAAAATGGAATGCAATTAGGCAAACATGTTAATTAATAAGAAATGTTTTCAGGAACGAAAAATTTTGAAAATTACCATCCTATTGATTGTTAAAATATCTTTCAGCTGGTCTTACTTTTCAAACAAATATTCCCCCCCCCTCTATATTATAAATCTTCAGAACTTGAAGTCAACTAATGTATTTTTCAAAAGAAAATAATTGTTTGAAAAAGCAATTTTTGGTAACACATTGTTAATATTATGGAATATTTGATCAGAGAAGTATTTCCATTATAATCTGAAATTAACACAATAAAATTCAAAACTTAGTTTACCCTTTCTTATTATTTTATATTTCCATTGTTGCATCTGTTATTTAGATAGTATTTCATAAATAAAATGGTTTGTTATGAATTTTTTTCCCCCAAAGTAGCAATTTGTTAAATTACACAAACTAATTTTTGGAGATCATATACTATTCTTCATTTTAAGAAAGATGGAAAAGGTTTAATGACTTTATTAAATAAATTAAAAGTGAAACTCTTCACAAGAGGAATTTTTTGGATTTTTAACTTTTATGCAAAAACAACGTAGCAAATTTGAACAACGTTAACTGACAAGGCAACACCTGAGAAGCACCCTTCCATTTTAGCCACAATAGTGAAAGAGCATTTAAATTACTGCCTACATTAAAAGTTCCAATCTCGTTAATAATTACAATGAATCTTCGGCCGTGTCAGGAATAGAGCTCATTACCTCTTGATCACGAGAAGGACGGCTTTCTCAACAAGCTCATCACGGGAATTGATTCTCTATTATGAGCATGTAAGCATTTTAAAATGACCTTCGCTACTGCCACTAAAAAGTCATACACGCTTGACGAAAAATCGAAAGGTTTCATAATGAACATAAAGGGCATTTAATATATCAATTGTTATATAGTAAATTGCAATCAAATTTATTAAAAAATATTTATTTTTATTGCAAGCAAACTCTTTAAAAAGGAATATTGCAGTATAATTTAAAAAATATTCTTACAGAGAGAACTTATTTATTTTTAATATTTAACAGCTTTACATAAACTATAAGAAAATTTAAAATAACTACTGCTTTCAGAATAATAGTCACAAGCGCATTAGAAGAAAAAGCAAGTGTATCTGTCTATCCAATTTTGGATAATTCATTTCATTGTGATTCGGATAAAGCCTGATGAAACCCGTTTCATAATTATCAAAATCTAAATATATTCTCACGGTGTTTTATGCTGTTTTGAATAGACGGATTTCTTAAAAATTTTAAAATGCTATGAAAATTAAAAAAAGAAAAAAAAAAACATCATTTTACGATTTCATAAGTTCCGAGCCATTATCCTTGTTGCTTTCATGACAATGATGGCGTTGAATTCAGAGTTTCAATTGATGATGCTACTGACTTAAACAGTTCCGATATCCCATATAACATTCGGCAAGAATCGGAATGCAAGTATCAGACCTATATCGGTAGACGACATTCACAATTTGCCGGCAGTGAGCCATATTTGGACCGATACTTGTTTCCGATAATATTGAAGTTCAAATTTTTTTATTTCGTTTTCCGATACGTTACTGATATCGTTACGATATCATCATGCCAATGCCGACTCATACCCGACACTGCCGATATTGGCTCATCAGGATGCCGTTTGCTGGGAACTTATACTTTGTTTCTACAAATAAAAATGAAATATTTATTCATTTTTATCTGCAAATAGTTTATATGTTGTGAAGATAATATTGCATTAAATTAAAACTGAATGTGTCTTGGTTATTTAGAAAAGCATTTTTCCTCCTTAATCACCAAATGACATTAAATGCACATTTATTTCATAAAAAAATTGTATATATAAACTAAAACAATTTCAAAAATGAATTTCCAGCTCTCACTATAATAAGTAGATAATATTCCAGATATTACAGTTCATTATTATTAAACTTGAGATAAATTAATAGCCCCGAAATATTACAGTTCATTTTTAATAAATTTTATAAAATATGAAATAAATTTTCATATTTTATTAGATTTATTTTTAAAATAGTTTTTTCTCGTGAATTTATTTCTGTGCACATGTTATTTAGAATTATTTTTTACTAATTTGTTCTGATTATTTTTGAAATTATACATAAAAATTTATATTATTATGATAATTTTTTACTGATTTCTTCAGATTATTTTTTTAAATGGCTATTTTTTCTTTTTTTTTTTTTTGATATTTCCATAAACAATTTTCAATCGATTGCTACACGTTGAACATGTAAATATACATAAAATTCTAACTTAATTATTTTCAGACATTTGTTTCAATGATTTATTGTAAAGCACTTAACACTAAATTGTTTTACATTAAATAACATATTATGCCTTATAATACTTTTTTTATATTAATAATGGTTTCGAACAAGACGGGATCCAGTATAAATTTTTTTTTTATTTACAATCTCAATTCTATTATTTATTTACAATGGAAAACTGTAAATAAATAATCAATTCATATTATTTATTTACAGTTTTCCATTTAAAAGTTTTCTTCTTTTATTTCTTCCTTCTGGAGCATTTCGGAGTCAATTTCTTACATATTCTTCAATTTTGCACTGGGTAATGTTAGAATAATCTCTTTTCTGTTGAATACTTACTGAAAATAAAAAATAGAATTCAATCAATGAAAGTGATAAATTCAAATTTCTTTTTGTAATTTTTAAAAAAATAACCTTATAATAAAAAATTGATAAGTTTTTATAATAGAAAAGAAGGAACTTGAATAAAGATAATTGTAGTAAATTAATTTTATTGACAGGATTTTTAAAAACACCATTTTCATTATGAAATAAATTGAGAATTTCATGTTTAAGTAAATGTTAGAAATTATATTTTTACATTATATTGGTGAATGTGTTACCATTTTAAGTTTCAGTCATAAATATTTATTATATTTTCATTTAACAATGAAAGAAACATTTTAATATTTGAGCTTCTCACTATTTGCTTTAATTTTGGTAATATCTCCTTCCATTATAACATGTACAAGCATTAAGTACTCCATAAATAATTGAACTATCAATAATAAACAATGTAGTCCAATCAGACTGGTTGTTTCTACAATTCTGTTCTGTTTAAAAGTTTTACAAGAACTAAGCATTCTGAATAAAACATCAATCTATATAGCCAGCTTTCCAGAACTGACTTTTTAATATTGAAAAGAGTTACCCTTCAATAGAGTGAAGTATTTTAAGAGTAGATATATTATAAAATATAATGAAATCAATTTATTTAACTACATTACAAAAATAAAACCTTCATTCAGCATTCATGTTTACTAAAAATTGCAAAAGTTAATATTAAGAAAAAAGGTGACCGAAGAAAAGCAGGAGAATACGATAACAAACATTTAGTTACCTATACAAAAGACTCATAAGTCAAAAGAAAAAAGATTTCAAATATAATAGTTATTTTTTTTCTTATTTATTTCTCTTACATTTATTCGTAAACGTTAAAACAATTTCAAAACATGATTTTCCAGCTCATATTGTAGTAAGCTGATAATGCAGTTATCAAACTATTATCGTGTTCAGATTTATTTTTAAAATATTTGCATTTCCTTGTATAATTGGATTATATTATAAATAAATTATATTTGGCTATTATTTACTAATTTGTTTAGTAGATTGTTTTTAAAATTGGCAGTTATTTTCTTTTTCTTTTTAATAATATTTCTTTAAGCAATCTTCAAATCATTGCTGACACAGTTAAGCATGAAATTATACGTAAAAATCGAGTAAAAATTATTATTTATACTTACAATTATATCGAAAAAATAAAGAGAACCTAAAACAATTATTTAAACATACATATATATTATACATGTTACTTAAAAAATAACATGTACTTAAATTTACAACCAACACATAACAAGCTAATCATTAGAATAGTTATAGTAATTAACCACAAATTTAACAGTTTAAGGATTTGATTCTCATCTTAATGTTAAAATAAGTGGTGCAGTGCATTCTTAACTGTAAATTATTTGCCCAATTAGCCCTTGTATGCAAAAAAAGACCATTAAGGGACAAATTATAAACTAGCAAAAACAGATCAAAGTGAATATAGCAATAAAATTGCCATGTGTGTAAAATTTAAAAAACTGGAATTCTTATTACAAGCATAAAAAGCAGATAGGTTTTTATAATCACATTAATAATTATTAAAAATGTGTGGAAACCTTCTGAAAGCATTTTTTTGTCAGAAGTTATTAGAATTAAAAATAATTCAAACAGAAAAAAAAAAACAATTTTGAAATAACTCAAACAGAGGCAGCAAGTAAGTTATTATTAGGGACCTTCTTATTTTGAAAAGAACTAAAATCCCTGCCTTATATTGAAAAAGTTGTTGAAAAAGTTTTTTTCTCTAATGTAAGTAATTTGCTTTAATTTCAAGTTGGAAGTTATTTTTGGACATAAAAATAGTGACAAATAATTGAGTTAACTGAAAGTAATTTCAATTAAATGAGTAATAGAAATTCTAAAACCTGACTTTAAAAATTCAAAACAATGTTTTCAATTGAATCCTACATTTTTAAGATTATAAGAAAAGAACGTAATTAATTTATAACATACACTCGGTATTTAATAGTTTAAAAAACACACACATACTCTGTAATAATAAAAATCAAAAATAGTTAAGTAAACATATATCAATGATAATATAAAACCCTTTTTTACAAATGAACTAGGATTAAAGATAAGTAAAGTTTACAAAACTAAATAATTAAAAAAATGTACCTCTGGATTTAAAGACAAATTCACAATCTTCTAAGCGGCTCTGAGGAACTCTGAATTTAAGCTTTTTTTTTATTTTTTTACAAGCGGTGTTTCTCAGATCTACAGAAAAAAAAATATGTCATTACATTTTGAATACAAGAATTTCAGTTGTTGCTTGGAAAATTTACTTCACAAATAATTTACATAAAGTTATGCTATTTTATTAATGTATATTTAAATTTTTGGATACATATAGTTTTTTTTAACATTTCGGTATTACTCACTGGCAATGAGAAAACTGATTCACTTACAGAGTCACCCTGGTTCTGCTATATTTTTGCTTTTCTTGAGAAGAATTATTAAAATCGAGACGACATCTAAAAACTGGGAATTCAAGTGTAGTGATATCGAACTCAGAAAAGCCGAGTCTTTTTCAAAATAAAAACAAAAATACAGGAAGGTTTTCTGCATATAGGCCATGATTACAGCAGGATCTTAATAGAATTAATTTTGCAACGCTTGCTACATGTCATCTGTATGCAGATAGTTTAATTAATGGAAAATATCTATTCCAAACGAAAGGTTGTTTGACGCTAGATTTTTTATATTTATATATTGACAAAAATCTATATGCTCAACTGGTCCATAGCGAATATAGAAAAATATTTTAAACTTTATAATTGATTAATTACATGGGAAAATATAAAGGTAAGCTTCCAGCAAAATATATTGAAATCAAATATTGACAAAAGCAATTTTTTTAACAAATGTGTTTTCAGCAAGAGGTCACAAAAAATAAATTATATATAAATAAAGAAATAAGAAAAATGATTTTTTTGTGTATTTTGATAATCTTGCCTGGCAAATTGGGATAACAAAAATTAGACATAAAAAATTTAGAAGTACAAAATGTCTATCGATTTAATAATGTTTTATAGCATTTATTATAATTCAATCTTTTTAAATTTTTGCACTCAAGTTTTTTAAATTTTTGCACATAAATAATTATTAAAACTATGGGCTAAATCTTCCATAATAAGAAAGAGTTAACACCAACTTGTTTGTTTGGCAACAAGAATATTCACATTTCAGAAACAAAATGGCAGAGTCCATAACAAACATAAAACAAGAAAAATATTATATACTTACATTTCCTTGAATCACTCAAAATATAAATATGAATTCTAAGTTTTGATCTGAAAATAATTTGCAACCAGGTTTGTGAAACCAGCACGTACAACACGTTAATGAAATAAATTTGAAAAATATTGATTTTAAAAATATTACAGGCTTAATTGATAAATAAAATTATAAATTCAAATCATATTGTTTTCTTCATAAAATAAATAAAATTTTCTCAAGATGGACAACACAAAACTTAGCAAGTTAAATAACAAGCGATGTTTTGAATAATTTGATCTGGTTTTCAAATTTAATCATTTGGTGGAAAAATTTTCATAAAAAAATAATAAATAAAAAATGTCAATAAACAAGTATCCACCATCAAAACTGTTAATTTTAGTCTATGTCTGCTGTGAAATATTCAAAGGAATATCGCACAATTAAAAACAGATGACAAGCTCGACAGTTACCCTGATTATGGAAGATTAATCTAATTATGCTTAATATATTAAAACAATATAATATTCATGCAGTTTACGAATGCAATATTTTAAGCAAAATTTATTATTATTTTAAAATTGTATAGCAAATTTAAAAATTAGAATTAACACAAATTCAAAAGAAATAAATTTTTTAAGTTCTTCTAATATCATATTTTGATTTTAATAATTGATATAAGGGAAAAATTGATTAATATAAATTCCTATTGTTCCCTTATATAGCTTAATAATTATTAAAATTCAAGTTTGTAACATTAATTTAAGTTATTTATTTAACTTCAAATCACACAGCCAAAATTAAATAACACAAAATTATTTATTTAGGTCACCATTGTCCTTGCAATATATATATATATATATATATATATATATATATATATAACAACATTCATTAAGTCAAACATTTACTATACAAAATATTGCCGAAGAATATAATAATTTTTTATCATTTTTATCAAAATGTGAAGGGAAGAAAAGCAATTAACTCCATTTTCAGCGTAATAAACTGATGAAAACATTATTGTTAATTCACATTCCAATTTTTCAAACACAAATTTAAAACTTGTAACAGTTTAAACATAAAATGTGAATCTAAACATACTAAAATGTTATGTGAGAGTAGCCACTAAGCTGTAACATTTGAGAACTTACTTTTTAACAAAATAGTCAACATATTAAACAAGCATTTTAAATTATATTTCAAAAATACTTTTTCAGATACTTTGTTATTTCGTCAACCATTCTAAATAATTTAAACATAGCAATTAATGTGTCCTTGTTCTACAGAAATTGTAAGATGCATAAAATTATAAATTAACATCTGTAGTGTGTTATATTTTCAAGTTCATATAATTTTCGAATAATAAATGCATTTTAATTGTTGATCGGTTAATATATAAATACTATGTTCTAAATGCATCACATATTTTAAAATTTTCATTATTTAGAGCATAAACAGACGTTTCTGGAGACTATGCAAAGTATGTATGCAAGATTAAAAAAGAATAGACTTTTATAAGACAAAATATATATAAGCTGTTTATTTGGGTATAAAAATACAATTGACTTAAAAATGATTGTAATTAAGAAAGCTTTTTAAAAACAAAAGGTTTAAAGTTTATATGGAATTCATAAATATAAATAAAAGAGACGATTCTTATACTGGTGTACTCGGTGTTTTGGGAGGGAAGGGATGTTACAAACCTAAAAGAAGGGTTAATCTGAAAAGGGGTCATGGTCACAGATAGGGGGAAACACAAAATAGCAAAACACAAACACTAAACAAAAAATAACGTAACACAAACAATAAACCAAAAATTATCCCAAAACTCATTAAAAATGTAAGAAGTCCAAAATAATAAAAATAGATACAATTTGCATTCACAATTACTTCACATTATAACCAGCACATAAATTAAGTTAAATAAGAATAGTTTTAAAATTTTTTATTATTTTATTGATGATAAATTTTTGATATGAGCTACTCTTACATACTTTGCATTTCTTGTATGCTGGATTTGAACAATGACCTGTGCATGAAACATAATAACCTTAAAAGTCCCTTCGTTATTCTTATAAAATTTTCCACAATGACTCGGTTTAATTGCTGGATTGAGCCAGTAAACTAAGCCACCCACCTTTATGTTCTTAACTTTGCTGACCTTATCTCTACGTAATTCTCTTTTATTTGCTGCTGTCTTTAAATTGTCTTTCACCAAATGAATGACGAGTATAATTCCGATAGAAGTGCATTTGCATAGTCATATTTATCATCGTATGAAAATTGTTTTCCATCCCTAAAAAACTGGTAAGGTAAGGAAAACTCTCTCCCAAAGACTAAAAAAGCAGGGGAAAATTAGTTGACTCATGAACTGTTGTTCTATATGCCAAAAATAAAAAAAACCAAAAGGAACTTTTGTGTCCTAGTCAGAGTGTGTGCTATTTATTATGTGACTTAGGGCATTACCTAGGGTAGCATGAGCTCTCTTTATGCGCCCATTAGATTAAGGCCACCATGCCACAGTATCAATTTTCTTTATACCCAATGCAGTATAAACTCTTTTCATGCCTTCACTTATTAAATTAATCCCTCTGCCAGAGACAAATTTACTTGGAGCACCGTAGCGAAAAATGAATTACATAAGAACGTCCGTTACGATTTCACTATTAGTAGCTGATATGGGAAATGCATCAACCCACTTAGTAAAATAATGTGAAGGTGATTAAAAATCTGTTTCCCTTTTTTGTAATCGGCAACGGACCAACGATATTGATTGCAAACTTCTCGAACGGACTGAAATGGATGGGTATACTCTGTAAGAGTGTTGCAACTTTTGGTTTATCAGCTCTTCTCTCTAGACAGCTAGGGCATGCTTTAACATAGTTAACTGTATGCTCAAGGACCGATAAAATGTGGTTCCTTTACTTTCATTACAGTTTTCTTTATACCTGGGTGTATGATAAAGGGAAGTCGTGATAAATTTGAAATACATTTTTATCAATGTTTTAGGAATAACATACTTCTATTTTTCTGGTTTAGGTTAATTTCCTTCCACGCACATTAATAATCCATTCTTTAAAAAAAAAAATTATCTTAAGAGGATGAACAGATTTTTTCTTTAACAGTGCCGCTCGTATTCGTTAGCATTTGGTATCTGTTTTTTGCTCTTCTCTTAGTTGTTTAAGAGTGATATTAGAGATACCAACACGTCTCAAACGGGTTTTCATGGAAAAATAGCTGCCTCTCTATTGTCTCAACATGGGAAATATTTCGAGACATAAAAACTGCGATACTGATTATCTTACTTGGGACATATTTTATTTCGAACTGAAATTGTGACATTGACAAAGTCCATCGAGCAATGCGGCAGAATGAATTTTTCACTTTCATAGAACTAGCTAAGGGGGTATGATCAGTGTATATGTAAAATTTTCTACCTGCCTAAAATAGTTAGTGAAATGTACTATTGCCAAAGAGCTTCTCTTTCCGTTACTGAATATTTCATTCCCGCTTGATTTAATTTCCTACTATTGAAAACTACTGGCTTAGGCGAACCTAAATTGTCTAACTGAGCCAACACACAGCCGACTGCCACATTACTAACATCGGTGTAAATCTGAAAATCTTTCTCCACATCTGGGAGCTCCAAGCATGGTTCTTGTACGAGAGCCGATTTCAGATAAAAAAAAAAAAAAAACTCCTTTTCTGCATCTTTATCCCATTTTAATTTTAATTTTTCTTTAGTTAAATTTATCGATTGCTGACTTATATTTGATATAAATTTTCGGTAATAATTTATGCACCCTGAAAAATGTCTAACTTGTTTCCTGCATTGAGGTATTTGGAAATTTTCAATAATTTCAATGTTTTTCTTGTCCCGAAAAACTTTACCTTTTCTAACTACAAAACCCAAATATTTAGTTGTATTAGTTAAGAATTTACCTTTTTTGGCTTTAATTTTAATTTATGCTCCCGTAACCGATCAAAAACTGCTTGTTATTTAGGACAATGTTCGTGAATGGTTCTACTAGCAAAGATTATATCATCAATGTAAATAACAATATTGAGTGGCTCTAAACCGTATAGAACAACATTCATCAAACGCTGAAATGAGTTTGAGCTGGTTCTTAAACCAAAAGGTGTACGAGTAAATTAGAATAAGCTCTTATGAGACGTTATTGTCAATTTATGTCCATCCTCTGGTGCGACAACCTGCTGAAAAAATCCGCTCGTTAAATCGAGGGTTGAAATGATTTTCCTGCAGCTAATCTATCAATTACTTCATTAATGTTTGGGAGAGGGTATGAATCCTACTACTTTAGCATTTAATGCCTTAAAATCAGTTACAAGCCTATACTCTCCAGAACTCTTTTTAACTAATAAAAGAGGCTCAGAGTAAGCAGAAACAGATGGTTCTAATATGCCAGACTCCATTAAATTATCTGCGTATCCATTTCATTACGTAAATTATTGGGTACTCTATACTGCCTTTTGTTTACCGCATTATCTGTCATAGGTACTTTATGGAGAATTGTATCCCTCCCAGGAATGTCTTTTACTGAACTTGCAAAAACATCCTTATTTTTTTCTAAAAATTTCCTTAATTATCCTTTAACTTCCCCATTTAGATGATCAAGTTCAAATGATTTATTCCATTCTAAATCCATCGCACTACATTCCCTCTACTTTTCTTCTGATTCTACAAAATAAACTTCCTCCCTAATTTCTGAACTTGACATGATTGCTTTACATGAAACCAATTTTGATGATTTATTTAAATGTATGAATTCTCTAGTGGGGTTTAATATAAGGATAGGTATTACAGTGTTATCGGAATTATGATGTACCACGTACGCAATAAAATAATCATTTTCTTTGTTACATGATTTAATCAGTCACAAAAGGTTTTGAGTCAATTTTACCTCTCAAGTTAACTTGCACCACTGATTGCGAAAAGGGATTAAGAACAGTTTTCTTATTAAAGTAACCATGTACTGGATTGTTTTCTTCAATATTTTGAATTAAAAATGCGTTTTCTTTATTATCATTCCTATTTAACCAGTTTACAGAATTATTATCAAATATAACTTTCTTTTCAACATAATTTATTATGCATTTTTGAGATTCAAGAAATTTATGACCTAGAATTATCTGAAAATTGTTAGATATAGGTATCGATGTTACAAAAGGCTGTGCTTTTTCTTATTATTTTTCCTGCTAATTCTTAGCTTATTCTTTTTGTTACCTCTACTACCTGATAGGAAATTGTTTTAATGCGAATCGAACATACATGGGTCTCTAAATTATCTGAGACACTTGACTCTTCTGTTAAATTTAAAGAAGTTCCTGAATCCCATAATGCAAAAGTTTTCCTCTCGCAAAATTTTGTTCTATTATAGGTAGAATACTTCGTATTTCGAGTACAAAGATTTCGTTTAACTGCACTGGATCTTGCTCCTGTGACCTTGCTGTCCAGGTGTCTTTATTTAGTTTAAATTTTAACCCGATTCCTTCTTTCTCAAATTGACCACAATCTCTTTCAAAATGCCCAACCTTTCTACATCTGTAGCACATGATTTGCTGTTTTAGAATAATTTCGCTTTGGGACTTATCTTTTTCCTCTAATGCAGTAATTTAGTCTGCAAGAATTTTTATTTGCTCCGTTAAAGTTGAAAACATTTCTGTAAGTTGCATATCAACCGTATTTGAGCTCTTAGCACCTACATGAAAAACTTGCTCGGAATCGTATTGTTCATGAGGACGCGTGATCGTCGCATACCTACAAGCTTTCTATTCATTTCTTCACATTTCACAAAATCCCCCAGATGTTCTACAGTACGGCATTTTTTTCGCTATCACTCCTCATAAAATTTCCGGGTGATGATTTGTCAACAACATATTAAGAAACATATTTTTCCTTTGGGTCTCTGTGATTTCAGGATTTGATACACCAAATTCCAATAACCTACTGTTCTGAGAAGTGCTAGCAATATAGAGTTTGACCGGCATGTCTTGCGCATATCGGAATGACATAAAGTCAACTAATGCCTCATTTGGGGAAATTCTAGTACCGATGTTTTTTACTCAAAGATCTTTTAAATCCTCATAATTTTTAATTTCTTCTTAAATTCCACAAAGCAATCCCTAGCATCATCATAAAGTAGGTCTTTAAGAGCATGAAACGTTTCCTGCGGGCTTCACGACCACTGACAAGCAGCGTCATCTAAGAGATAGAAATTCATTTAAGGCTAGCCCTGACTCTCGACCACAATAAATAGGTAAGGCGGAAAGAGGTGCACAATAGACATTCTTTGGGGATAAAATGTTCCCTTAATTGCATTTCTCGATTCACCGCTACACTGAGTATTAGGCATATTACACAATATTTAATACAACATGAAAAATTTTATATTTAGAAGAAAATAATTAACTTAGCCAACTTCTGTAATAGATCAAGAGTTTCAATATACGTGTTTAAAAACATAATACTAACATAACATGATAAGTACAATATTACAATTTTCACTTCTTAATATAATTATAAATAATATTATAGCACACTTTATTTCAGTCTTCTTAAGAAGAAATCCTGGTCACGGCATTAATTATGAACTAAGAGTGCCTAATTAAATTACTCTCTTTGACTTACTATAGTTTTTGTTGATAAAAAATGTTAGCAACAGACTCTGAATAAAATCATAACTATTAATAACATTTTACACTTATTACTAAAACAGAAGATTGTATTCTAAAAATGAAATCAAAGGTTGCTTACAATGTTTGCCTATATTACACGAATGAAAGTCTCGAATTACTTACGAGGGTATCTGCAGACACATGGGTAGTCCACGTGGGATGCTGTTAGGCTTAATGCTGGACAGGACAACCAGAAACCCTATGGTGACTTATAAAACAGGACTGTTTTATCAAATAAATCTCAGTTTTTCTAGAAATCCGCAATACTCTCACAGCTCCAGTGGAAACCATCATCTATCGTCGTTTCTATTTACACCATGTTCTCTCCCAGCTTAACCTCTGATCTCCCGTACAGTTCCTTGGTTTCTCTCCAAAGGCAGCTCGAGGCATCCGGAACTTTACCCTACCTCCGATAGGCTTCTCTCCTGCTGCCTAAAAATCGGTTCCTGGCTATACCTTTGTTTCATTTCTCCATGCGTTCTTCCCATGAAAAATTACCCAGCTCCCCCTCACAAATAGTTCTAAATGCCAACAACAAGAAAAATTATTTGTATCCATTTGTGGTCACCACAAATACAAAATAGAAGAATTCCAAGCTGTCATCTTTTAATAGTTTTCTAACTACTAAAAAATATGTTTCTTTTACTTCCCTTTACGGTCCATTTAAAGAGATTATAAATAATTACATATATCGGCTTGAAATATTTCGCTTTATTTCTCAATTTTTTTTGCATAGTAACTAAGGGCTAAAGTGTTAAGACCATATGATAATGTATGTCGCTTCGGGCAATCTTATTCATATGTATGGAATGAATCACATGTTATGAGCTTCTTATGAGAATCTGTATTGCTTATACTGTGACAATAACAGCTTTTATCGTCCTCGAAGGAGATGTTATTTTTCACAATGCACTTCTTCATACCTTTTGATTTTTTCACTGAACATTCTTCAGTTTTACAAGCTTACATTTTAGATCTTAGCCCCACAAATTCTTCCAAAATTTTCCCTGGATTTTCATATTTTATTTTCCCCAAAACCTTTTTATTTACTCGCTGTAATCCATAATTATTATTTTCCGGATAATCAGAGGTGTCAAAATAATCAATCATTTCTTTCTTATCTTCATAAAAAACATTATTTTTTATATCGTAAATGAAGCTCTATCCGAATCAACATATAGTAACTTAATGTTTTCTTTATATTTAGGTTTCATCACATTGTAATGGAAGTCCTACATTAAATGCTTGGATAGATACTCATTCCAACATATATGGGTTTTTTAAAGATTACTTTAGTTTTATGCATATAAAAATAGCAATTAATGTTTCTTCAAAAATTGTTTTTTCTTTAAATTTCAGTTTAGCTATTAGTTTTTCAGCTCTCTTAGGATCACAGCAGAGTCTAATATCGAGCCTTTCTCTAATATTTTCCATTGTTTCAGCGTTATTAATTTATATAAATTTATAAAAATATTTTTCGAAATCATTAGTTGTTTTGATCCGCACACATTTTTGTGTTTAAACTTATATATTTCTTCAGACATGGTGCTTGTAAAAAATTTAAAACTCTATGGACTTTTTTCAGTTTAATACCCATTTGTCATAATTGTTTCAAAACTCTATAATAAATCATATAATGATTTTTGTTATATAAGATTGTGAGTAATTTTGTTTGATTCGAATCATCAAGAACTCTGTTCTCAGCTCCTAGTAGAAGATCTGAATTAAAATCATGCAAATTTGCAGAATATTTCAAGTCGCATTCTAAGGTATAATTAATATCGGAATCGAAATTACGTCTATATTGGTATCCCCCCACACATAACTATCATGAGGCAGAAGTTGGCTCATTTCCCAGCCGTATAAAATATTTGCATCTAGGTACATTAAATAATTAAATTCTTTCCATTTAATAGTTTTTCATGTGTTTATTATTAGCCTCCCTATATCTATTGCAACACTAAGAGATTCCCTCTCTGGTTCCATTTTCTAACATGAGGATCATGTCATAATCATTTAATAATTGTAATTTGATTGAAGTTAATATTTGCATAACATCCCACAATAAGCTAGGAGCAGTGAAGTACCATGTTTAATCTAGTTTATAGGTCTCCAGACAAACATCCCTAAAATGTTGGAAAATATCAGCTAAAACCAGCTCATCAGTCTTCTCATACAAATCAGAATACTCGCCTAAATTTTTAATGTTGAAATTTTTCCACACCGTTTTGTCTTGTTTATAGTCATCATGCTATATATATGACTCAGTCATTTTGTCATAAAATTAGTTTTTGCTAGGTAATCCAATTTCTTCACATTTAGCCCATGAATCCATATAATCATATGGATATACAGCTTTTTTGATAACGAGGTCTAATTTATCCTGGGGAAAGTATTTAGATGTTTCCCTGAATTCTTTTACATTCTTGGCTAAACTATCAAGGCTGCTAGACATGAACAGAAATGAATCAACAAATCTCAATTTTATTCCTGGTGACTTAATCTTTTTTCTCCCACCTACATCTACCATTTTTGAGCCGATCTCTTCACTGAATGAAATGTAATTTTTCTTCAGTATTTAGAATGACATATATATTTTTTATCACCCCCCCAATTCCCTTATGATTAAATGGGAACCAGAGCCAGATAAGTTATGAAAGAAAACTGGAATAATAGAAAGATTTTGATACATTAAGTTGCATAAATTATGGGCGGAACCTCTTTAGATTGATGCACAATTTAATTGATTGAGCAAATGATCATGATCTCTAACTTTTTCGTAGTCTGAATTTTTCTCGCTTGAATATGGTGATGGCTCATTTTTAATATTTAACTCACAAATACGACATGTATCATGTTCCGTACCAATGAAGCGCTGTTAAAGCCGCATCATCTTTATATATAAAAATAAATTTAAAAAAAAAACAAACAATTGTGAGTTGAGTTAGAGCACTTGAGTCAAGAAGATGTAATATGAATGAGGAGAATCAGTTTCACAAAATGAAGAGTTTTTAAGTTTTAGAGTTTTACACAGTCCATTGAATTTTTCTGAGCTATTGACACCAACATTTTTTGGTACGTCGAGCCGGAGCCTGTGGATTAACTGATGATGTATATATTGCCTACTGCGAAAGCGAGAATGTTGTGTAAACAACAACCCAACACTCTTCGAGAGCGATGATCAGTAATTATGAGGAATGAATTTGAGCATTTTTGGTCATTCACTCCCATGATATCTTTTAAATTATGAATTTGAATTAATTGTGTTGAGCTTAATACTGGTTTTCATAGTTTGTGTTGTTGATTAATTTAATTACATATAGGTTTAAAATTGAGTTTTGAGTTTCGTTTTCAAAATATTTAAAAAAGTGAATAAAAATGATTTGCAAATTGCGGCTACAGAGTTATGAGAGATGATAACTGTTGAAATGACAATTATAGAACCAACAAACATTATAAAGAGTAATGTTACATTTAAAAATGAGCCCGAATATGTAGCTAATCTCCTAGAAACTATAAAAGAGAACAGATTGTTAGAATTAGAAAAGAATAATTGAGAAAAATAAAAAAAAAAACAGAACTGCAATTAGAAGAAATAAAGTTAGAGATTATGAAAGCCGAATTAGAATTAACACGTCTGTGAGGTGATTTAAAAATCGTGGAAACTGTTTCAAAAAATAAAAAGGAAAATTGCGATTCTTTAGACTCATTAATAAAAATTAAGTATTAAAACATTAACGATTAAAATACGGACTAAACCAGTAGGTTGGAATTTATTTCTTACTTCTTTGTAGAGAGCATTTGTTTCAAAAAATCTTTCAATAAAATTTAAAGCAGAGATCTTTTAAACATACTTGGTGAGAAATCGTCAAATATAATTTCTTATTTAGTCGAGGATGAGTTAAATGATTCTGAAAAAGATAAATTATTCTCAGAGAATCTGAACCCACACCTTAATTGCGTTTAGGACAATTCAAAAAACAATAAAACAGCAAAATGAAATTCATGTTCAGTTCAATACGTGCATAACAACAAGTTTTGATTATTATTTAAAATTTAGAAAAGTGTCTGATTTTGAGAAATTAAAACGATTAATTGTGTCAGATATTTCAATTTTTAGATATAGAGAAATTGCATCAGTATTAGGCAATCAGATACTTCGTTTGAACCCATAAAATCAACAAAAGAAATTGATTTATTTTATGCATACCGAGGGAAACAACTGACGGTGGAAAATAAACTGGAAGCATAACCCACAAATCAAAGAAATATTTCAAGTGTATGTTGTTGTAGAAATATTTCAAGTGTTTATCTGATTATAAAAATTCAAAGTGCCTCTTTTGCTCGAAAAATCCTCCATTATTTTAGGACAAAAATTATATGGCTTTGCTTGTTTCAGATAGAGTAGAAATAGTTAAGAAATACAATTGTTGCTTAAAATACTTTGGTAAACAACTAGTAAATAATTGAAAATCACGTTTTTCATGTTATTTATGTCAAAGAGATGAAGTTAAGAGGCGGCAACATTGCTCTTCGCATTTTTCGAGAACTGAAGAGTTGCCTACTCAAAGTGAAAGCGTTGCGAGACCCTTAGCAACCCCCTATAAGGAGTCTTCACTTTCCCCACTTGCTCCTATCTTCCATTGAAACCAATAAAAAACCTGTTACTACACGAATCATAAATCAGTCAAAAACTGTTTTGTACTGTACAGTAAGGATGGGAAGAAATACCTGTAATCAGTATTTTGTAATCGGTATTTTAATTTAGCAACCTGTAACCAGTACTTTTTTTCCCAAATACTCGTTACTTCCTAGTGCGAGTCTAGATATGTTTCAAGTACAACTGAATACGTGCCGAGCGAGTACGATTACAAAATAACAAGCACGTACTCACTGATTACTTTGGAACAAGCGATTACTCGCTTGTTCTAAAAAAATCAGTGTAACTACAATCGCTTTTTTTTATGGGAGAGAGGATGGAAAAGAAAAGGGAAATGACAGCTGGTTTAACTGGAAAATAGATGAGTGATTCTTTGTGAAATTGGAAGATCGCTTTAAGAAGGAGAGGGGAACGAAATGAATAAAATAAATTTGTTTTAATATTTTTATTAATTTATATAATTATTAATAATAAAAATTATATTTATATAAAATATAATTTATTAAATTCGTTGCACATTTATTTAGTAATTATTATTTTTTGTCAAATAAATCACGTTTTTATTATTATTTATTATTATTTTAAGATTTTAGTTTCTTTATTTTTAATTAAATTTTTAAAATGTGATTTTTGTCTCCAAAATTCTTCTATTAACTTGAACAAATAAATGAATAGGATTTCTTTACTATATTTAAGTTTCAAAGATAATTTTATAATTTTTTTTACATTAACAAATAATTTATTAACAAACAAATAAAGTAATTACTATTAAAATATAAAGTAATTGCTAACTTCAATTTAATTTCTTATGAAAATATATTTTTAATTTTCGATTAAAAATATAACCTCAATTTTTTTTTTCTTTTCAAATATTTTTCTTGCCATGAATAATCAAGCAGTAATATAATTACATAAATTGCAATTCTGAGAATGAAACAAAATTGTCCTCATAAATAATCCACTTTCCATCTTGTAAAAATATTTACCACTAGTATAATAAATTGCGATATTTTTCATTTAAAATCCTTTTTCTTTTCTCTTATGAACTATCAATTTATTTTAATTATTCTAAGCGAAAAAATATTGTATATTATATGAATTTTTGTTGTTACTTTTGTTTAACATTACAATAGTTTTTTTACTATGGTTTTATGTAAACATGAATATTTTTTTAATTCATAAATTGTTTTATTTCACAATATTTTGCTTAAAGAATTATGGAATTAAGAGTTTTGCAAGAAAATTGCTTTGTATTTTTCAATAATTAATTAATCTTAAATAAATATGATAATTCTGTATTTAAGTAATTTACATTGACTAGTTGAATGAAATTTCATACTATGAATTTTAGTTATGAAAATATTTTGATGTAGAATGAACATGTTTATAAGAACCGTATTAAATACAAATGTATTTTATTTTTGTTTTATGGTTTCTTAAATTAAAAGTAAAATGTTTAAATTAAATTCATTTGTATAATTCCATCATTATTTTTATTATGTGTATTTTTTATTAAATTTTAAAATTATATAAGAAATTTTTGAGGTCATGCGATGGAAATTTCAGAATGTGAGGAAGAAGTAGGTGCGTATTATATACCTGATTTAAGTAACTATCATCATGATAAAAGCACAACAAAACTTCGTGTAACGCATCTTCATAAACAACTGAATTTCCATTTAAGAGTTGATTTCTGTGCACCATTCAATATAAATATCAAAGAGAAGGTTTCTTCCACAAAATATATGTATTTTTATGTTTGGTTACCAAGGCTATTCATCTCGAAATGGTAACAGATTTAACATCAGAAGCATTCATTGCGTGTTTGAAAAGATTTGCTCGTAGATGCTTGTGCTCAAAACTATATTCCGATAATGCAACAAATTTCACAGGTGCAAATAAAGAGTTGTCCAGACTGTACCATTGGTTTTAAAACCAGATGAGAAACTTGTTAATTACCTGTCAATAGAGAGAATTAACTGCCATTTTCTTACACTTAGAGCTCCCAACTTTAGTGGTCTCTGGGAGATTGGTGTGAAAGCATTTATATTTCATTTTTATAGAGCGTGTGCTAATGCTGAACTTAATTATAAAGATTTTTAACTGTCATTACTCAGATAGAGGATTCTGTCATCAGATACTGATGTGTATGCTGTATGAACACCTGCACATTTCCTAATTGGTAGAACTTTAAATGCTATAGTTGAACCTAATTTAACTGTGATTAACGACAGTAAATTAGGTAAATAAAAACAATTAACAAAAATTATTCAAATTATTTGGGAGAAACGGCAAATATAAAATCTTAATAATTTGCAATAGAGATCCAAGTGGAGAATTGAGAAAGATAAAAACCTCATCAAAGATGAAAATTTACCTCATCAGAAATGGTTATTAGGTAGAGTAGTACAACTCTATCTGGGTGATGATTAACGGGTCAGAATTGTTGAAGTAAAAACTTCCTCAACAATCTTCAAAAAACCCATTTCAAAAATTTGTATTTTACCTATTAGAGTATAATTTGTTAGTATATTGTATGCATATTATTTATAATTAATTTGTATAAATATATTTGAATTTTTTTGTGTAAGTGTTTTTCAATTACCTTATGTTAAGAGGTTGAATGTAGCATTGCAACGTGGGGCGAATTGTTCCATACCAATGAAGCGCTGTTGCAGCAGCGCCATCTTTATATGTAAAAAACAAAACAAAACTGAGAGTTGAGTTAAAGCCCTTGAGTAGAGAAGATGTAAAATGTGTGAGTGAGGAGAATCAGTTACATAAAATAAAGAGTTTTTATTAAATTTTAGAGTTTTATACAGTCCATTTAATTTTTCTGAGCTATTGACACCAACATAACAGTTCTCTGGAAATACTCTGCATTTTTAGCAGTCATTTTGATTGGTTGCTTCTTATCATAAATTTCCTTTATCACTAAGGCTTCTCTTTAATGTATCATAAAATAATTTAGTAGCATCGGAGCCTCTATAAATAATACGGGTTCATAGTCTCCATGTTTATATTTGATACAGAGACAGAAACTCATAGTTCATGCTTTTGGCATTTCTGTATGTAGGGTTTACCATCATCCGGGTGACAGGTGTCTATTTTGGTCGTCATGCTTTCGAAATTTGTATACATTTTAAAAGGTGTTAGTAAGGATTTATGATAATTTTTGAAATTTAGATTCTTATTTTTTTCAGGAATTACTATTTTGAAGGCCTTATTTTTCTTATAATCTATGTTAGGAGCTTGAAGATCTTGCTCAGAGTGAAAATATAATAAACATCTTTCATATAGATGGATTTTTCATTATGATCACTTAATTGGTTGCTTATTAATTTTGACATATCTTTTATCCAATAATAATGACTCTTCCCTTCCCCGTTTTTTTTTTTTTTATGTAGATTCACATGTTTATCTACTTTATATTTAGAAATCCTCAGCTGGTATATGTCCTTATTTTTTTATAGTATGGATGAATGTATGTTCACTAATATATTATATAACTTTTCAAACCTTTTGAATACTTTGTCTTCCATTTTTACTGGAAATTCAGCACCTTTGAAATTTAGCTCATTTTCGATTTTTTATATTTTGAAACTCTAGCTACATGGCCATCAGTTGGATGAATAGCGGGCAATACTCATCACATAAAACATTTATCATCATCTATATTTATATTAATGATACACTTTTTGTTTTTTTATCTCCTTTGGTACCACAATGTAAGATAATCCTCTCAGTAGATTGTATTTATTTATCTCCAGTTTTATAGGTGTTTTATCTGTATAAGTCACTAACCTGATTCTCATGCTTCGAACTCTTCCATCTCTTTTAATAACTTATCCAAGACATGATAGTAAAATTGAATGAAATCAGTAGATTACAAAATGATATTTTTCTGATTTCTCTGGAGTTCTTTTTCTCTTTCGAAATCATAGAAGAGAGTATTCACTTTAACTCCTTGTAGTTTAAGCATTTCCTTTAATTTATCTCAATGAGATAATTTCCCCATCACCAATGTGCAAAAAACGCGAGTAGAATTATAAGATTGAATATATTTTCAATTTTATATGTTTTCAGTCTAGATTCAAAGGCTGTTTCATTAAGTTCCTTTTCCTCTTCTTTCAGGATTGGCTTTTCTTGTTGAGAGGGTTGTTTCGTATGTTTGGGAAACATCCTATTGACTACTTTTTTTGCACCTGTTGTGAATTTGTCAGTGGCAAACTTTACAACTTTATTGAGTTTTTTTAACTAGCTAATTTGTCCATGATTGAGGGGTTTCATCTTTCAAGGGATTTCCTCTTTCTGAAGTGCCTCAGAGGATCCTGATTCAAGGCCGACTTTTATTTCCACTGCTCGTCGGTGCTTCAATGATCTAAGGTGATGGCCTTTGAATACTGGCTCGCAATGCTCCCCGCAACCATCATATTTGACTTGAATTGATTTCTGCTCTTTCAGCTTCTGGTCTTTTGATTTAGCTCCCTCATAATTCTGATGTTTTACTTTTTAAATATCTCATGCAAGACTTTTTACAATATTGGCCACAAAACTTTACTTTAAATTCTCACTCCTCCGGATTACTAAACACATTATCATGGAACTGAAAGATGTTCTGATTCTAAATAAGCTCGATCAGTTCCACTTTTTTAAGTTTCGAGTAAACTCGAATTTTATTTTCTCGACAGAATTTTCTCAACTCCTGAATGGTTTTAGATTCCCTCTTTATAAACTAAATGTATTTCTTTAAATGCTTACACTATTGAACGGATTCATTGAATTTTAAAAGACCTCAAGATAAGGGGGACTATAAAAAGTTGGAGACCCAATCACCGAAAATAGCGCCATAGTTAAATAACTTTTATTTAAAGAGAAGACCAGTATTAGTAAATGTCTGATGAACATGTGGTGGAAATAATAAGACTCTTTGGTCCAGACAATAAAGTTTCTTCAAAAGGCTTGAAAAATAAAGAAAGTAAACATAGAGATGTAACAAAAGACGATAATGAAATTCATGTTTGCCATTATTGCTATGAAGAGCTGAAATATAATCCTAATAAACGTCCTAATGATAGAGGGCAAATACGTTTAATGATGAAGATGCAACAGAAGAGTCAAAGCAAAGAGAAAAATCTTTCTAAATGGTTAAATGGGTCTTATCCTGCGGCTTGAGCGGCTACCAGGCGCGTCGGCAGGTGGTGGATAGCCGAACATCCTGTAGTGATGACAGGATAACCTCTGAATAACAAATAGGAGGTCGCGAACCAACTCCCGTAACCCAGGTGTTATGCGATCCGTGCCTTTGGTGAATGGCACTGCGGTTATAGTGTCTTAACGGAGCCTCTAGTGTGACTGGTGAACCTCTAGAGTATTTTGCCTTACCCAGCATCTCAGGCTGTACTGGGTGGACCTTTTCTGTTCCTGAGCTTTTCTTTTGAGTTAATTAATGGCTGCTAATGACAAAAACTTAACTCATATTACTGCTTCTGCAGGTAAAAAACCCGAAGTAGGCCATTCTGTTGAAGAAAAGGATACTAAGGGAAAACCAACTGAAGGGGAAGAAATGGACCCTTCTTCAAAAGAGGTAGAAATGACCTCTACACCATCAACATCCCAAGAAGGGCAGGAAGTCATTAGTAGCATGACTGCCTCCATGGAGGGAATTAAACTCAAAAAGAGACTTTCTGGAGCACAAAGAAAGAAACTCATCAAAGAGAAAAAAATCGCTGAGGGCACTTGGGTAGAAAAACCCAAGCAAAAACAACAAGGCGAGAAAAGATCATGTCCAAGGATGGTACAAGACACTGCCCCTAAGACTGCCAAAAAAGGACCTGAAGGTATTACCTATAAGGAGACTTTGATGGCGGTCAAAATGGCGGTGATTCTTGAGGGACATCCTTCAAAGTGGTTATCAGATGAACAAGCTTCAGACCAGGAGTTGTTGATAACCAACAAAATCACAAGAAATGATAAGGGCTTCGCCCCCACTTTTCTTTCTTGCAGACTAGATAATGGGGCAATTATTATCAATTGTTCAGATCGGGAGAGTTCTAAGTGTCTGGAACAGACTGTCAATGAAATAAACCCCTGGCAGGAGCAAACTCTTTTGGTGGGTGAGGCAAGGAAACTTGTCAGAACCACTAAAATCATTGCTAAACTGCCAAAAGTCTGCAGCAAACTGGAGCATAAAGAGCTCTTGAGGAAAATCGAGGCACAAAATGGTGGGCTTACCTCTACCGACTAGAATGTACTGCATCGGAAGAATGAACCATCAGGACAGACCATCGTCCTTAGCGTGCCTGAAATGGATGCGGCTACACTTGGGAGAAGGGGATATAAATTTTATATTGGACTTCACCAAGTTCAAGCCCAAAGTCTTTGACAAACCTTCAAAAACTGATGGGGGTGAAGGTTCTTCAAGCCAACATCCACCACAGTAGAAGTGGCACCACAAACCTCGCTAAGAATTTTCTTGGTGAGGATTTTCACCTGGCCCTGATTCAAGAACCCGGGCTTGTCAGGGGTAGAGTCAGTGGCCTTAAAGGAACAAAAGGTAAGCTCATTTATGATCTTAACAGTGAAGCTAGAGCCTGCATCCTTATAGATAAAGATATTGAGGTTTTACCTCTAACCGAGTTTATTCATAGGGACCTAACAGCAGTGAAAGTCAGACTCAACATAGAGGGAAAAGATAGAGAAATTGTTTTTGGCTCTGTCTACTTACCCTATGAAGAGAAGGCTCCACCTGATCCAACACTGCACAAACTCTTGCAGATTTTTGCAGAACACAAATTGCAGGCAGTATTTGGGCAAGACTGCAACTCTCATCATATCGTCTGGGGCAGCACAGACACGAACAAAAGAGGCGAGTGTCTTTTGGAATTTATTCTTAACTATGGTTTGGATATTTTAAACAAAGGCAACGATCCGACTTTTATAACTTCTAATCGATCTGAAGTAATCGACTTTACTTTAACAACACCGGCTATGAGTAAAAATATCACGAAATGGAAAGTTGATGGGAGACCATCATGTTCAGACCATCAAAACATCCACTTCGAAATAAACTCCAGTATAAATATTGACCGCCGCTTCAGGGACTCCATGAGGACCGATTGGAAGAATTTACGAAAGGATATCATGGGGCTAACTGAACTGGGGGGAAATTATATTAGAGACAATTATGATCTAGAAGTCACAGCAGAAACTCTGCAGATTGAAATTCAAGGCTCATACAATAAAAATTGCCCAATGCGTACCAAAAGAGCAAAGCCACAGTGCCCTTGGTGGAATAACTCTTTGGAAACTGAAAGGGCAAATGTTAGAAAATTTTTTAACAAAGCAAAGAAACATGGTGAATGGGACAACTACAAGAGAGCACTCACTAACTATAACAAAAATGTTTGGAAAAGCAAACAAGAATCTTGGAGAAAGTTCTGTGAAGAGGTGAATTCAATCTCTGAAGGAGCTACACTCCAAAGAACCCTTAGAAGGGATGAATCTATAATGGTTGGAACCTTAAAGGATGAGGATGGCAAATTTGCTAGTACCAGAAAAGAAGTAATGGAAGTTATGGCCAAAACTCACTTTCCGGGAGCCATTGATATTGATAGCAACGAAGGGCAGCATTTCATTGGTTCTGTAAAAAGAATTCAAAGAAATCAATGGACCTATGCAAAGAGCATTATCAATCATGATAAAGTGAGGTGGGCTATTTCCACCTTCAAACCTCTCAAGAGTCCTGGACCTGATGGAATCATGCCTGTAATGATCCAGAAGGCAGGGAATCTGATTATCCCTGTGCTAACTAGAATATACAGAGCTAGCTTAGTACTGGGATGTATTCCAAAGCTATGGCAAAAGACTAGGATTTTTTTCATTCCTCAACCTGGAAAAAACTATGACCAGGATAAAACTATGACCAAGTCTTTTAGGTCAATAAGCTTATCTTCATTCTTTCTCAAAATTATGGAGAAAATCATTGATAGGCACATCAGAGATTACCTGGGTAGTAATAGTCCCTTGCATAATCTACAGTTTGCCTACCAACCTGGCAAATCTACAGAGACAGCGTTACACAAGCTTGTATCTAAGATTGAGGACACCCTGGAGAGAAAGGAAATTGCCTTAGCCACTTTCCTAGATATCCAAGGTGCATTTGATAACACCTCCCATCTATCCATCCTTAATGCCGTAAGGGATACAGGGATTAAACATGCAATTTGCTCATGGAGTAGGACCCTGCTTTAGGATAGAACTATACAAATGAAAATCTTCAATAAAACATTTGAAAAGAAGACAACCAGAGGCTATCCACAAGGAGGTGTATTATCACCATTACTTTGGAATCTGGTTGTAAATAGCCTATTAAAACATCTTAACTCTATAGGTTACTATACCCAGGGGTATGTTGATGATATTGTCATACTCATCCTTGGTAAAGACTTTAACATAACTTGTCAACTAATGCAAAATGCTCTACGTTATGTAGGCAAATGGTGTAAGGAAAGAAATCTGGATATAAATCCACAGAAGACCAACCTTATACCATTCACAAGAAAAGTAAAAAGGGAGGGATTCTTTATCCCAAAACTTTTTCAAGGTGAAATCAACGTTGCTTCTGAGGTGAAATTTCTGGGCTTAATTCTAGACCGAAAATTCAGACTATCAGACTTTATAAACACCCTATCAGACTTTATAAACAAAGTAGGTGACCCATGACAATGGAACTAGGAAAAAATTGGGCTTGGAGCATGGTACAAAATGCAACAATGCAGAGGTGCCACATATCTGACAAGCTCAAGAGAAGAAGAAGAAGAAGAATGGGTCTTATATCCCCTTAGAAGAAGTAATTTGATTGAACTCTTTGAATTTATTCATAAATACCAAGAATTGTTTCTAGAGAGAAAAAAATTAATCAGCAAAGAATACATTTTATTTCATTTGTTGAGGAAAAGAAATTTTCAAGTACCGTTTAAGTTACCTAATCTAAGAAAACTCTTGCTCAGAATGAAGAAATCTGTAGAACCGTCTTCGAAATAATAAACTGGAATTTTTTTAATAGCTATCAGCAGCTGTTAAATAATAAATATAAAGTACTAAATATTTTTTATCAATCATACTTCTCTCTGGATAACCTTACCACTTTACCAGATATTTCTCCACCTTTTTGAGGATTTTTTTTGATTTTGGACACATAGCCCTTCTTATCATATATTACCAGCTCATTTTCATAAACGGTTCTTTTTACATCTTCATTTTTAAATCTTTGATTCTATAAGTGACTGGATCGGTTTCTGATACTTCAGATCTATTTACAAAATATTTCTTTTGTAAAGGTTGCTTGATAACCTCTTCTAAAAGTTATTTTATTTATTGATATTCGAACTTTATCTCCTACTTGGTATTTGAGTTTATGTAAGACCGTTTCTTCAAACAAAGTGTTGTACACTTCACCACTGTTTTCTTCTAGACTGGCTTCAACCAGTGTCATCTTTATACTTCTATGTTATAATTTTTTCCTAACTGATCCAATACGTCTATGCACCTATTTGTATTGTCTGCCGCTAAATACTTCCGACTTTTATCTCTTAGAGTTCTGTTTTGTATCATTCCACCATGGAGCGTATGATATCTATGTTTTCAGTTGTAAACCAGTGGATAGTGTTCTCTTTAAATAGAAGCTGCGCCTCTTTGCCAATGAACTCAGTCTCCTGATCAGTGTGAATTTTAAGAACTCTTGTTTTAAAGATCTTCTAAATTGCCTTAGTCACTTCTCCTGTTTTTCTACGAATTACCACAACACAACCACATTTGCTGAAAATGTCTATGATTGTTAATGAGTAGTTGTAGCCACCATTATATTTTGAAAATGGTTTTAAAAATAACAAATCTACCAGTCATTAATCGTCAATGTGTGACACGTAAGTTCTTCTTCTCTTAAACTTACTGATAAGGGGATTATATTTTGTATAAACATCTTGTTGATATAAGAAATCTGTGTGAGACTTTTTTCGATTTAAACCTGTTTTTTTACTGAGTTTGCTTATGCCGCAAAATCCAGTTTCTGGATCGTAATAAACTTTTTCGAGGTTTTCAGTTACTCCTTCAGCTTTAAGTAATGACTTATTTTAGAACCAAAATGCATGAAAATTCCTTTCATTATAGGTTTATCGTTTTCAGAGGTAACCTGCTATGCATTTTTAGCCTCAGCTTGTGTTTTACATTTTAGATAATATATTTTTGAGCCCATTCAGAATGACTTTTTTGGTTTAAAAAAATCGCTACATAACAACTCTATCTAAACCTTCAAGAGTAAAAACTTTCATACCAAGAGTAAAAATTTACATACTCTAGTTGATTTACTGCATACATTATTAAGAGAAGGAACTCTAAACAATGAGCATATAAAAGAATACCACAAAAATTTCTTATTAAACAAATGTGTAACTACGTAAAAACCAAAATACACTTAAGTGATTATCAGATTTCTAAATTAAAATCTGCATACCAGAAAGGAGGAGAAGTTTCCCTAGAAATGGATTAGACAAAACCGTCTCACTGTGATGTATATTTAATTTCGACACAAATAGCCCAAATTAAAAAGGGAAAGAGAATATGAGCAAGACACAATTCAAGAAAACAGGTGGCTTTCTAGCTCCTTTTTTGCCTGCGTTAATTGATGGAACTAAGGGGTTGGCTTTAGGTGCCTCAACTGGATGGAGAGCAAAGAATGCTTTGGATAAAATTTACGGATCGGGTTTTGCTAAAAAAAAAAATCGCCGTAGGAAGGAAGTCTGTCAAAACTGGGAATATACAGCGAAGCAACTGAAGGCAATATAAAGCATGTAAAAGGTTTTAGATATGTCTTCACTTCGGATCTATTACCTAAAATATGCGACGGTTTGAAAAGGGTATTATTAATTTGGACATAGCTACAGGACTTGGTACACACTAGGTATGTTGAATTGCACTAATAACAATTTCGTTGAGTACTTTGATCCTTCTGGAGAACATGCTTACAAAATTTCTATTAGCATTCAGAAATATTAGTATAAAAAAATAGGTTATAACTCAAGCTTTTTACAACACCCAGCTTCTGTCAAATATGGTTACTTTTGTATGAAATACAATAGTGAAAGAAACAAAAGTGAATCAGTGGTAGATGTCTTATGTTCCTTTACCCAAGGACCTAGTGACTATAATTTAGAAAATGTTTTCTATAAATAAATGGTGTCATTAATATTGGATTCGAAAAACTTTGAAAAGTCAGAAAACTTAACGATTGAAAATTCCAGCCCTTAAAGGTTTAAGCAGATCACCCTTCAGTACTTTTCTAAGTACGTTTCTTGGGATAATATCAAAAACGTAAAGATTTCATACTATGATGGTCATCAGGGGTTATATTTATTGCTGCCAGATGGAAACTATATTATTAAAGGGATGGACCGTTACATGCTGCAATTTTTTGGAAACGATCCACCAATTCTATTTTTGGTATAATTGAGGAAAGGCAAAGAATAGCCATTAAGTTAAAAGAGAAGTATAAGATCAATTCAACAAAATACAAAAACCTGTATAAACTGTTAGGATTCGAGCTCGAAATACACTGTGCTCAAAACAATTAATGGATATTGTAAGTTTTACATAAAATAAAGATTAAAGCGAAATTTGTTTTTTAGAATATGGAAGAAGAGAATCATAAATGAAAATTTTTCTGATTTTTAAACTGTGGAGTATGCTAATTTTAATTTCGACGTCAAAAACGTTACTTCAGCGCAGCGAATAAAAATTGACTTTCAAGTGAATAAAAGACAAAGATCACAAGGATGATCGGAATTCAGTGACTGCTTTGTTTCGAGGAGTACGATGTCTCAGCGAAGTCGCTTAACCGATTCAGAAGCTTGGAGAGTTGTTGGTAGGTTACAAGGAGGTTAAACCCAAGCCGAAAAAGCGCAAGCCATTGGAGTATCACAAAGTGTGATTTTCAGTATCTGGAATCATTTTTTAGAGACTGGAAGTGCAATCCGAAGACCAGGGCAAGGTCATAAATTGTCAACAACGCCCAATGAAGATCATTATTTAATGTTAATGACTCGAAGACACCAAAATATGAACGCTACTCTTCTCCAACAACACCTTCACTCGGCTACTGACACCAAGGTTTCAACTCAGACTGTCCGAAAACGGCTCTATGGTGTAGGTCTGTAATCTCGCCGACCGATGGTATGTGTTCAACTAACATCAAGGCATCGTTGCGACCGCAGGGAGAGGGCAACAGATCATGTGAACTGGATTAGAAATGAATGGAGCAATGTTATTTTTTCTGACGAGTCCCGTTTTTCTGATAATAGGCGTATTTTATTCTGGAGGGACGTGGCAGTAAAAATAATCCTGCGTTCATGCAAGAAACTGTCAGATTTGGAGGTGGGGAGTGTTGGTGTATGGTGGTATCTGCATTGACGGGCGCATAGACCTCTATATCATACGAGATGGATCCCTGACTGGTCGCTGATATGGGGATGAGATCCTCAGACATATTGTAGTCCCTTACGCTGCAGCAATCGGAGATGACTTCATTTTAATGGACGATAACTGCAGGCCACATCGTGCTAACCTGGTGGAGGATTTCCTTTTCGAAGAAGGAATCGTACGAATGGAATGGCAAGCGTGTTCTCCTGACATGAATCCAATAGAGCACGTTTGGGGCGCTCTAGGAAGACAAGTTGCTGGCCAGGTACCACCTCCACAAACTCTCCAAGAAGTGGAAAGCCTCATTGACTCCATGCCTCAAAAGTGTTCAACGTTGCTGGCTATACCCCCTACTGAAAATGATTTCCTTTGAAGATTCAGCTTTTCTTATTCTTTTTTTCTCAAATGCACAAATTGTGTTTTTATTTCTTTTTTACACAAATGCGCAATGAAATGCATTTTTTTCTGTCAAACAAGTGTAATTTATTCTCAGACAACCTACGACGTCTGCCGACCACCTTTCAGTCAGCTAAATAGTTTCCCAGCCACAAGATCCACCTAAAACCACAATTCTCTTTAATTGTTTTCAGCAGTGTATATGAAAGGTCTGAACAAATAGGTAATATAGTGCTGACTTATCCGGTGGTAATGATAACATTTATATTCACTGTTATGTCACTAAGAGAGTCTACATAAACGGCTTTCACTTCTCAAATGTAATCCATTCCTTTACGAATGTTAATCATACTGGTAGTCAAATCATAAAATCATTTGAGAAACATTTATTCTTACCTATTTTACAAAGAATGATGAGTTTTCACAGAATTAGAATTAGAATGAGAATAACTTATCATAGAGGTGATTTAATTCCCCTCAGCAAGCAAGAAGTGCAATATAATTTTATTGCCCTCAAAATAAAGAAATGAATAAACAAAAACTCCAAAAAGGAGTAAAAAAATCCATTGCTGTTAACAATTCATCACTGTTGCATGAAAGAGGGTTCTCTTCAAATTCGCTTCGGTAAATTCATGACAAATTGCCAGCTAAACAGCTTGTCCATGATAAATGAACGAAACATTTTCAAAGAAATAAAAACGTGGAGCTGGACTGAAGTTTTTCTAAATTTGATTCAATAACACTCTATCTATTAAATTAAGAAGATTAAAAATATTATTTAGGTAATAAATGAACGAAATGAATAAAATATTAGATTTGAACAAAACCAATTATTAATATGATGAGACACCGATAGTCTTGAGTGTAGAGAAATGAGGTGTGAAAATAAAGATAGTTGTACAGATAATGCTGTCGTAGTGCAAACTACATAAAAGGAGCCGGAGAGGAAACGCATGTTTTATGGCACAGTGAATTCAATAACAATTCCTTTCGGCATTAGTATTTAAAATATAAAAGAAAGGAAATACATAAAAATAGTAACACAATGAGACAAGTGTCATAAAGAAATAAAATTAGACATTTCGAAGTTTCACCTGAAAACTGCACTTTAAAGTTTATAGCAGTTTTCCATCCCAGGGTCCTTTTCCCCTTGGGATGCATGGGTGGTCTAGATAATATAAAAATGTTCTCTTTTGGATTTATGTGTGGCCAATCAAGGGTTTGGAGGGGAGATTTCTGACCATTCCGTGAAAGACTAGAAGTTACGCGTTCATTTTATGATAAAAAAATAACCAATAGAAGAAATGGGAGGAGAAATGAAGACACACACAACTATAAAGTTAAGGAGTTGAACCGAGAGACATAGAGAGACCTAAACCTCCGATGAGACAGTAAAGCCCTAAGCCTCCGACGAGATATATGGATTGAGACCTCAGACTCCGATGAGATATGGGAGAACCAAGAATCCGATGAGATATATAGAGAAATGGACACACACATAGTCTCCGATTATAGAGAGAAAGGAACGGAGAGGTGAAGCAAACCTACCCAAATGAGAGACATGGAGCATACCTGTTCACGGGTAATACTGCAGCAATGTGATGATGAAAGGAGAACCTAAAGAAAGGGGAGCAACTGTACTGACCTACCAAGGGTGATGCACTATAAAGGGGGGAATCTTTATAATCTCTTCCTCAGGATCCTGGCCACAATGTTTCATGAATATATTTTGATTTAATTTGTTTATTGATAAGTTAATTAATCAAGAATGTTCAATGTAAGTATTTAAATTTTAGTAGTACAATAAAATTGTGTTATTATTTAACTTTGTCTCTCTGATTTGTTCTCACCAAGTCTCCACTATTATCTAAGAATCTGGGTTAGCTCGGTGTTTCTCTTATATACCGAGATCCACCACAACAAATGCGACTTACCATTTCTTTATACAAAGCACAAACTCCAATACTTTATATTCTAACTTATATTTACAGCAGAAGCTAAAAATTGGTAACAGTAATAGATTTGTAATAGCGAAAGATAATGTAGCTCTCGTGAATGGAGAAGGTTTATTAAACGCTAACAGGTTTACATTAGGCAACACTGAAATCTAAATCAACAGTAATTATCCTGTTCTCATGCAACATGTAAACTGCAAGCCACCCAAATTGCAACACCAAGAAAGACAAGAGATATCACAGCAAAATTTATTTTGTAGATAATATGTTGACCAAGTATCAAATGATTAAATTTATAGACTTTTGTAAAATGTGGTTCCTGCCAAAATCAGTAGCCAGAGTAGCCACGATTTTTGGCGATTAATACCCCATTGAAATTATACCTCTGCCTTGGTATTAATCAAAAAGACATTGGATGTGTTCTTAGGATACAGCAGACGAAGCAGCTTCCACACGTTGCCAAAGTTCATCTGGTATGATAGCTGGATATATAATCTGGGTCAATCGTTGAGCAATCACGGACTACATGTTTTCTATCGGTGAAAAATTCACAGAACGATTCGTTCAGGGAAGCAATTATATCTTGCGATTAACGAAGGAATCTTAACCCTTTCACAACCAGTTTTTTCTTTTAAAAAAAAAGATAAATTAGGGGTTTATTAGGTAAAACAAATTAGAAATAGCAATATTCTGCCCAATTATAAGCAAAAATTTACTGTAAGGGCCATTTTGGAGGTGGGACATATGTGTCCCACTGGTATTTTTAGTTGGGACAGATGTGGTCCATTGGGGTTGAAGTGACAATATAAAACATAGTGAAAAGTTCAGTTTTCTAGTTCTAAATGAATTTCACAATACTTTTGAAACAGTTTTATCAGAAAACACCTACCTACACAACATTATTTATGAAATTTCTATGTATGGTACATTGCAAAACAGTTTTTACATAGTGCAATTTTACACATGGCGCAAACAGTTTTTGTTCGGGTTTCTTTATTTTGTTTGGCGCAGCGGGCACATCTTCTTCTTGTTGGCCCTTCTAATGGCAAATGATCTCCAACATTCAACATCAGTTTTGTTTCATTTGACGGTCGACCTGATTTCTTCCTCTTGACAATTGCATTTTCTTTGCCATGAGCAATCATTAATTCGGCTAGGGGGATAATGTATTGCAAGAGAGGTATTTTCCTATGTTTGGATTCTTGAAACAATATGTGTGCATTCACAACAGCTGTCATCAAAAGTTTATAAAATATTTTTTTCCACCATTTTGTAGATCTTCTGTCAAAATCATATTGGCATATCTTTTGATCAGACAAATCTTCTCCTCCCATAAATCTGTTATAGTCGGCAATAGAGGTAGGACAATTTGTCATTACTTTTTCTCCATCTTTCTGCTTACGTTTTACTTGTGTGACATCAGGTCCGTGACAATTACTCAGAATCAGAACTTCCTTTGAATCTTGCCATCTTGCTGCAAGAGTTCCTCTTCTATTCTGGAGAAATTCTGAATCACCTTTTTGAAGTTTTTCGTCAGAGAATTTTGGCATGTCTTTTCTACGAGAAATACAAGTACCAACAGAAGGAAAGGATATGTTATCCAATAAGTTTAGACTTGTAAAAAATCTATCAAATATAAGTGTAACATCTGGGTTGCGTATTGTTGAGGAAAGTTTTAGAATAACTCTTTCTCCAAGTATTGTACCCTCATGATCTGTATTATCCATGTCTTTGCCAGAATATATATTGAAGTCATAGGTGTAGCCCGTAGCAGCATCACATCTCTCCCACACTTTGATTCCCCGTTTTATTGGCTTTAGGGGTAAATACTGCTTTAGGCTAGAACGACCTTTGAATTTAGCCATAGATTCATCGATGCTTTGAAAGGGACTATCTTCGCGAGCTTGCATAAATGTCTTTTTGAAACATGCCACCACTTCATCCATATAATATGTCTTTGGAGCATTCACATCCTTTTCTGGATCATTGAAGTACATTTTTGCAAAGAGCAATAGGCATCTGTTACGGGAAATCGTATTTTTGATAGCTTCGTTTCCAAATGAAGAATTGCTGGACCAATAATCTGAAAAGTTCGATACTCGATTATACGACATGACAAGCATAACTCCCAACACAAGCATAATTTCTGAAGGGTCTGTGTCAGGAATATCTACTTTTTTCATGTCTCAGTATTTCAAGACGCTGGTTGGTACATTGAGAAATAAAAATAAGAAGACTTCGTGGAAATACACATGAGAAACATTCTAATTCATTAGAGGATCTGTTGATTTTGGCCAGTATTGCAGTTGGACGGTCTTTAGATACATGGAACCATGGCTCAAAATTTGGACCAACATTTGACCAAATGACAGGATCAATAGGTTTTGAAATAGTTTTTTTTCATGTTTATTTCTTGCCTTGCATTTATATTTTGATACCTTCTCCGCTTCATCGGGTGATAAATCATCAGAGTCCGAGTCAACCGAGGGTTCTGATGAATGCTCAAGACATGACAGCTTTCGTTTCGGTGCCCTTGATGTTCCTGAATTTTCTCTCAATTCTTCACAGCTATCACTGTCTGAGGAACTAGGGACATATTCCTTGTCTATATCTGAATCGTCCAATTCATCACTTGAATCCGGTTCATTCAATAATTTAATTATTTCTTCCTTTGTCAATCCCTTCCTGCGATTCATGATATTGCTATGCCTAAAAATACAGAAATGACCACTTTGAGAATGAGGCATAGATATATTTCAATAACCACTGGGACAATAATGTCCCAATAAAACAGACCATTGGGACATATATGTCCCATAATATTATTTTTTTTCAAAATCTATAATGAAAATTCACTTACTTCAAATAAACTGCTTGATATGGCAAAAATAGACGAAAATCACATACAACGAAAACAGCACGTGTCTCCACTCATGTATCTTTGCCTAAAATGGCTGCCAGAATGTCCAAACTTTCCCGCTTGTCAAAACTGTTACGACAAAACAAAGAGCTCACAGGGCACTAGTGTCATCTATCGAGAAAAAATTACACCAAAAGGTAGATGTAATCACAGGAAAGCAGTGGGACACTCGTGGCAATAAATTTTACGCTTGTTTTCCCCATTGGGTGATTTGGAAACATTTGCGGGACATATATGTCCCGGTGGGCCCGAAAGGGTTAAACAATGTGTGGCACGTGTAGTCGTGCATTATCATATTGAAATATGGGTGTGAGCATACGCTGAAGGTAAGGAAGGGAAGGACAACTGGCTCCAACACCTCATAGATGTAGTACTGGCTGTTTAAAGTACCGGAAATGCGTACTAGAGGAATGCGAAAGTGATATCCAATACCACACCATACCATAATACTCTGGGCAGGACCAGTGTGGAAGCTTAAAGGAGCTGTTGAGCATTCTCTCTCCCCGGTGTCTCCAGACTCGAATTGGAGCATCGTAGTGTGGCAGACAGAAGCATGACTCGTTAGTTAACACAATTTCATTCCATCCTGCCATCCACATCCTTCTTTCATTGCACCATTGGCGGTAGAGACGATTGGGGTTCTGCGTCAAGGGTAGACAAAACAATGGACATCTTGCGGGACAGACCACTGTATTGTAAACAGCGTCGAAGGGTACGCTTAGACATTGGATGATGCCTTATAGACTGAATGTTCTGTGCTATGGTTCGTGATGTGGCAGAGCAATCCGTTGCTGACATGTGCACAATTTGCCTGTCATCACGTGAAGTGTTGCACTGAGATGGATGCGATGCAACAAGGCGTTCCATCATATCCTCGTGCATCTAACGATTGCATATCCGCATTACAGTTGTTTGGTTTCGTCCAACATGACTACCAAATCTCCTAAAAGATAACCACAACCTCTGTTAACCACTATACTTCCTCTGTCGAACTTGGACATTTGATAAAAAATGATAGCTATTTTCTACAAGGCATAATTGATAGTTTTTTTTAGAAAAAAGACGACAAAAAATAAATTGTTAATCTTGAAATCGTCGAAATCTTTAAGTTTTAAATAACACTTTGAAGTCGCGCCGCAGGCAGGCTGAAGTGATGAACATCTAGGTTGAAATTCCAATCACTTGCATATCTCACCTCCTCTAATATATTTTGTAAATTTCATGTTATTTGGATGCTTCCTTTAGGGTCTTCCATTTATGGTAGTCAGCAGTGTATTAGGTCTATTTCATTTCACTCCATACTATTCTACTGCGGCAGCTACTAATATGCTCATCTACGTAGATACGTCAGGCACAGCTGACAGAATTTCTTGAAATATGACGGAACTTTGGTAGAGGCAACTAAAATAACTGCATTTTTCGAAAGATTAGGAACTACTAACGAATATAATCAAGGATTTAAAGAGAGATGCAAACTTTCTTAAAATAGCAAAACTGTTATTATATGGATATATTACAATACGTATTAGATTTCTTCAATGAATACAAAAAAGGTCATAACAGGGCCAAGTTTAAGTTTCAGAGAAATCGTAGTCAGAATGTGCTGTATACAGATGCTCAAAATAGGGACTACAAAGTAGTTGTGGAAGATTTATGGCTTTGGCTACCTTATGTTTGATTTAAGAATTTGGCTGCTGCAAAATTTAATGAATTTAGAATATCTGATAAGCCTATAGAAATAAACTGGAATCCACATAGCATTGTAAAGTTGAATATTTTCTTAAAAAATTCAAGTAAGTCTTATTTCAGAAATGCTACTGCAGACGAAGTATTATCATCGTACGTCATACCACAATACACTGAAAAAATATGAAAATGCATAACATAACAACTTGTTATTCGACAACATAGATATGACAGAATGTTGACTGATGGCTAATAATGTAAGTGTTCCAACAGAAAGTTAAATGCTGGACTTTGAGAAAGGTGATGGCAATAGGTTATACAAGGCCCTTTTGGAATCTGGACTAAACACCATTAGATCAGAAACTGGCTGCATGGTCAATTATTCCAATTTTGGTAAATTATATTCAGTCATATGTTTCGGTGTAGCTCACGATAAAATTTATACGGACACGAATAATTGGACTGTTGAGTTCAAATGGCGGTTGAGAAACAACAATATTAAGAATCATTCTGTTTGATCTTAAATAGCGCAAGAAATTCTATTTAAATATAAAGAATCAAGATATTACCATGATCAAAACATTAAAGCTATAAATTGTATCGAATTTTAATTTCAATAGTCGGAAGATTATTGAAATTAATTGTAATAAAATAAAGAAATGACAGCATATTATTCACTTTTGGAGGAGGAACTCAAAGAAGGACCTCCTGGTATTCCAGGAATAGGATTTAAACTGATACATAAAGATAATTATGATATGGAAGAAAAGATATTAAGGAATGCTGAAGAACCTTCCGAAATTAATGACATTACTACAAAGTCACACGTTGACAGTTGTTTGAAGAAACTGAAGTCGTCCATTCGAGATTTATCCAATAAAAGTTTGATTTTTTCAGAAAATGAGCAGCAGTACGACAGGTGATGAATATATTTTCATTATCCATCGTGAATATTTTTGACTACACATGTTTCTTAATTACATTTTAATTAATATTTTCATAAATTTTACATTTTCATAAATATTACATTTTCATAAGTGAAATATTATTTTTAATTTCTCAATCTAAACAAAGATGATTTGCTTCTTTAGACAAATAAAGCTTTAAATTCCATATGCGTTAATTTAAAAGAATGGATTTTTTTTAAATTGGTATGCAATTGAACATGTTGTTTTAACATTTTTCATGAAATTCATTCACTTCAAATATTTGTTAATATTTCTGTGAAAACAAAAGTAAAAAAGGTTAAGGATACATTAAAATTTAACATCTTAGCACTAAACGCAAAATTGACTGCAAGATTGTTTTACAACCGATCACTTTTTATTATTTAACTGTATTTTAGTTATTTCGTGGGCAATGGGCTGTTGGTACGAGTATTCAGTTTATCTGTCATTCAGTAAAATATGTAATGATATTATTAATGTAATTTTCGTTGTTATTTCTCAAGGTGATG
The DNA here is from genome assembly GCA_026290005.1 of Latrodectus geometricus. Lineage (NCBI taxonomy): Eukaryota > Metazoa > Arthropoda > Arachnida > Araneae > Theridiidae > Latrodectus > Latrodectus geometricus. The sequence continues at coordinate 236,968 of JAPDSC010079775.1, forward strand.
GCAATACAAGTTTGGAAAACACACAGATCATTATTTTTCTTATTTCGTACATTTGAAAAGAGTCTATTCTACACATGGATTAAAAATATGGTAATTAATGCAATTGAGTTTCATGTAAATAATATATCAGTCCTTTAACAGATGTACTTAATAAATTAAACTCTTATTGGAAAATCAAAAATTGTTAGAAAACATTAACAGACTTAGATATCTTACTAATTTGAGTGAAAAGTTATTAGTTACATCAAGTTATAAGAATTCTTGCAATGTGCCAAAGAGTTTTACTTAAGCATAAGTTCAGATAGTGTTTTTTTATTGCAATCTCAAAATCTTAGACACATTATGAATTTTATAATAGTTTACTTGATTACATTAGCAACATCAGCATTAATAAAAATGATGCTATAAAATTAACTTGGCAAATACCTATGTAATTTCGTAAAAATCGCAATTTAACTTTTTGCATTTTTCCAATAACTCAGTTAAAATATTTGTTGAGAAATATATTAGAAGCACTCCATCATTACATCCAATCCAAATGAAGTTATTAAAAAACTTACAATTGTTTGTTAATCATCTGTCTTCAACACTGGAAGTGTAATATAAGCTTTATAAAAAATTTTAACAACGCATCATATATTTCCTTTCTTTGATTTTCAAATTTTACTATCAATAAAATGTATGCATCATTTTTTTTCTGTTCTAGAAATATTTCAATAAATAATTTATTAGTGAACTTAATTAATTAAACTAGGAATATAAATTTAATTAATGCAAAAATTTTACTATCAGGAATTCATCAAATAACGTTTTCAATTAATTATTTTTTATATTTCAATTAACGCAAAATAATGAATACTAAGAGTTTATGATGGACGCTTGATATAATTTGTTTTATTTCACTCTTGCATTATCAATTTGAGTGAAATATTTATTACTTACATATAAATATTTATTGATTTATATTATGTTTTTCAATTTATATATTTTTACTATCCTTCTGTTACAAAACAATTAAATTCTTATTTTATGATAATTCGTAATTAATCTTTCTATTTTATTTGGAAGAATAGTTTCTGTGTACATATTTGTGAAAATTTTCTAATGCCTCCTAGAAACTAATATAATGTAGCGAAGTAATTGCTAGTTTTCTCGAGGAAAAATTCCATTGCATTTTTAGTATTCTGCAAGAGTTCATGTCATTTACAATTAAAGCTGAAAATTTTAATAATGCTTGCCTTTTAAATGTACGTAGAAATTTTCCATATTTCTATTGATAGAGACTTTTGATACATATTTGCATTTATTTAAAACAACTTAAATTAGTCACAAAATATTTTTGATCTGGACTATTTAGATTTTATTTCTTTTTAATGCCTTAGAACATTTCGTTGTAACATTAATATTCGAGAATAAACTCTTTAACTTTCTTTTTCAAAGAATTCTACTTTTATAAATGGAAAGGTATTGCTGTCAATATGTTTTAAAAGTAAATTATTAGAAGCGATTTCTCCTCAGTTCTATCTAATAATAGAATATTTAAATTCTGTACATTGTCTATATTATATTCCTAAGTTTTTTATTCTACCCCTCTAAAAGTGCATATTTTTTCTCTTGTGATTTTAAAATTTGATTTTTGAAATTAGCAAAAGTTGAATTTACACAAATAATTTTTAAACAATTAATAACAAAGCTATACTTATTTTTTCGAGCAAAAAATGTAATTTAATTACTAGTTTTGTTCAACTTTTTGAATTTTTTAATCAAATCAAGAATAAAGAGAAGAATTACTTCTCTTTATTCTTTATTGAAATAAAAATAATTAATAAAATAATATTAGTAGGCTTTTTATTATGTTTAATTGAGTTTCATCCATTCTCTAATGTCAAAGGATAATATTTAAGAACTATTTATCTGAACTACTGATCTTTATACACATTTTGAGAGGTAATATTAGATAACGAATGTACTATGACTTTTATATTGTTCCTCAAATAAAAATTTGAGAAAGACAAAACAATAAAATAAACAAATTAAGAAGGTATTTTCCTTTAATTTCTGCCTAGAAAAGTACCATATTACCTCTCAAATTATGAAACTCAGGCTTCAAACTTCTTACAAGAATACTGAGCAGTTATTCAAATATTAATTTTTTATTAATTATCTTGGTGGTTGAAATACTAATTTTTATCAAAATATCGTGTTTTGAATAAATCCCAATCTTATAAAAATTTCATTGATATAAACAGTAATAATAAATCGTTATTTTACTGTATAAGATCTCGAAAATCAACCTACACAGATATAGCTTTTCTTATTGTCGCTATGTTTTCGAGCATCGTATGCCCGCAGCTTGAGAGATTTTAGCATAGTATGTAATTTAACAAACACTTTTAAGTAGACTAGTGAATAAAAAAACTTGGATAATTCGGTTCATGTCTGGGATTGTACACCATATCAACCACTGGAGCAATTCTTAACACCTGATTGTTCTGCATACTTTTATTAAAAAATATTTGCATAAATACTGTTGCTCATAGTAAATAATTTTAAACAAATTTTTACAAGAGCGCAGAAATAAAGAGCGAGTCGTTCATTACCTATAACTGAATTATTTATTCATATTAACATTTATATAATTTAAAATAATTCATTCTCAGAACAATCTTTTTTTAGGAATATTTTTCAAAAGAAATAAATATATAACAGCAAGCTGTAAAAATATGCATGTTTTAAAATACGAATATTTGTTTTGGTTAATGATTTCAAACTAGTGTTTATTATTTTAATATTCTTTTTATATGAATAAATTCATATAGCTAGTTTTGCCATAATAGTTAATTTTGCGAAATGCTGATTATTACATACTTGAAAAATTGTCTGACGAGAACTATTTCATACCTATGAACTATGTAGGTTTTAAAAGATGTATATTCCACGTCTGAATTCAATTGAACCGATTTATATTTTATTGTGTTTTATGAAACAATGCATTATATGGGAATCTGAGCGTAAAATGTAAGAAGTTGGAGTGGGCATTTATCGTTTAATATTTTATCTACATTTTACAATAAATCAATTAGTTAATTTATTGAGAATAAATTTGTAACTATTATAAATAAAAGTTAATGGTGCTTTATGTGAATTATGTCTTATTGTTTATAAAATGTCATCTACGGAATTAAAATATTACTCATTTCTACACCTTTAAAATGTAAAAAATATGTGATATTAATTTGATAAAAGTGGCTTTTATTAAGTTCCAAGCGTTTAAGGTTTCCATATTTTATTAAATCATTAAATGAATCATGATCAAATCATTAAACCTTTAATTAAACCAATTATATTTCAAAGCATTTTTATTTTAATAAGGTAAAATAGATTTAAGGAAATAAGTTTACTATGCTTTAGGAAGACAGGAAACGTTAGAAAATGCAACATTATTTTGCTTTTCAAATCAATAAGCTGTTTTCATAATTTTGTAACAAAGTAATAGTTAAAGGAAACATGATTTAATATTAAAATCATACGGCGTTTCTATTTAATAATTTTAATTTTTCATTCTAGTATGAAAACAATTACAATCATTAAAAATTATTTGAATTTTAAAGCAGTCAAAAGTTTTTTAAATGAACAAATCCATTCTAATGAATTATTTCATTGATCAGTTTTCTTCGGTAAGTAGGATTTATTCTAATACTTCTTGGTTAATTATAACGAATAGTTATTTATTCATTTAATTTAATAAATAAATTATTCAAGTAAGCAGATTTTGAAATTTGACTTTTTATATCACAGTTGCAAAGCTGGAAATGATTAATTCTTCGGAGATACTGAATAAATACCGATGTACTTAGAATCTTCCATTGGAAGCTGTGTTTACGATCTGAGTAAATTATTATGAGAAAATATCCCTTTCTTTGAATGAAGAAAATGCTTAACAATTCTTCTCGTACTTAGGATGTGTGAAATCAACTGTGAAGGAGTATATGTTTCTGATAAATCTTCTGTGCACATTTATTATAACGCATGCGTAAAATTTTAGCATTACTTAAATGTAGATAAATTAATCTAGAGTGTCATATAGCACTTATTACAAAATAAAATATTTCTAATTAAAGCAACTTATCTTCTTTAATTTATCTTGCTATTTTTCATGTTAACTTGAATTGTTAATTTGACTGTAATAATGTTTTATTTATTCAATGTAATAAACAAAAAATTGCAACAAATCATTATTTTACTGAACTTGAGGGCTTTCTACCTTACAAGTTTTCCCTCATATCGAATTGGAATGAATGACCAGAAGATTGCTGATAGATTCACTTTGATAATGATTAAATTTGGTGCATGCTTGCCATTTACATTATCCTCCGTATCCATTTCTTGAAGTATAAAATAGCAGCCATTAGTATCTAATATTTATGCGTAAATTTTTAAAAAATTTCAAGCAAAATATTTTTGTCATTCAAAATATTTAATTTTAAGTATATTTTCTCAAATATGTAAAAATTAAGACAGGTGAGATTTAATTTTAAGTGTTTAAATTATATTTCAAAATAATTATTGGTATATATTAATTATTTTTAAGAAAAAAAAAACTAACTCGTTCCACCCAAAATTATTTTTGAAAAGAAAGATAGCTACAAAATATACAGTTTTTAAAATAGTGTTATTACATTTCATAATTATTTATTATACATTTTAATGATTTCAAACAGTTTTTAATTAAAACAATTGCTTATGTGCCTGCTCCAGAGAAAGAAATCGTTAATAAAATAATTTTCTTACTGCTGAATTTTTTCCTCAGTCTAATAGTCAAATTCGTATTGATAATGTTTTTGTTTTTCAGAAATATTGTTACACTAGTTTAGTTATTACAATTCTAGTCTGTATAATTTATTCACATAAAGGTTAGAATTGCAGCAAAATAAGTCATTCTCACACATATGCTCTAACCTCAAAATGAACAAAAGAAAAATTCGAGGAATAAATAAAAAAGTAGATATGTGTTATATTTTTTTAACACTTAAAACTCTTAAAAAATATCATGAATATATTAATTACTGAATTATTTTTCAAAAACGTAAAATTTGGGAAATACATACTTTTTATTTTATCTGATTCTTTTTTACTTTTAAAAACCACTTATGATTGTATTATTATTGAGTTTCAACCACTTATTGAATTTCAGTTTTATTTGCATTTTAAACAAATGTAGGACAAAATTTCGTAAAAAAATAAATACTGTTTTTTATTTACTGAGTATAAATAAAGTTTTATTTACATTCATTTCATATGAATGTTTTCTTTCTGAACTACATCGAGCTCAACGTGAATCCTTATTTATAGTTTAATGTTTTGAAGAACAGATGGCGCTACAGGGACATTAAAAAGAAACTATTAAAATATTTAAATTCCAAAAAAATATCTTTCATAAAAAATTCTAAAAAAATATCATGTTTTAAAATATAATTTTATAAACATTTTATATACTTAATGTAGAAAATAAGTATTTCATTCAATTGATTAAGTTATATATTGCTTTTGTTTAATGAAGCAATCTTTTATTTCTGAACTTGATAATGTAACATATAATAGAAGTTTGAATGTGTTAAACATAATGAATGAATTAGAATGTGTGAATAGTATTTCATTATTTACCTACATTTTATAATCAATTAATAATCTATTTGAATAAAATATTATTTGTGTTTTATATAGATAAAATGACCATGAAAATTTAATATTATATGGTCTATCTACCAGTAGAGGTATTAAAAATTTATATATTAAACGGAATTCTTAGCACTGACGGGAATTTATTAACTGTTAACTAAAAATCTCTTTATTTCCGTAAATAGTTTAAAAGTAAATGAGATAAACAAATCAGCAAAAAATATTATTATATTTTAAACTTATATTAGTAAATGTAATACTATTCAAACTCTTCTCTGAATAACATAAAAAAAGAGAGACATTTATAAAATTTGAAATTAACAAGTTATTTTCTCCTTTTTTATTTCAACAGAAAATAACATGTTCCCTAATCATTAAAGAAAAAAAATTAGTTACTTTCACATGACTTCTTTTTAATAAAATTGATGTTTTCATAGATAGTACAAAAAAAATTACAATTATGAAATATTAAAATTTATGTGAATTTTAAAAGTTATAAAAGTAAGAAAAAGTTAATAAATTCAAATTTTTCCAAATCAGATTAGTTGCTCATTCTTTTTCAGTAGGTATTACTTATCGAAGTATCTTCTTGTATAAGAAACCACTATATTTATTATTTAATTTAAACAACAATAGATAATTAAAATAAATTTAGTTAAAAGTTGACTTTTTATTACTAATTTCATGATTCTTAAGATTAATCTATTATGAATAAATATAAAAGGAGAATATTTTTTGACAATTAAAAATAAATTATGCTTACAGTCAAATAAAATTATATCATAAGAAAATATCAGTCGTGCTTTGAAAGATATTTTTTTTCCTTTAACATCTAGGAAATATTGAAATTAACTGTAAAGAAAGATATTTATTTAGCAATATATAAATTTATCATATCTAGTATTTGAATATAGCTAAAATGATTTAAATTGTAAAGAATTATTACTTAAAATGTTGGAAAAAATAAATGTTTGATTTATCAATATGAGACCAGTTAAAAAATCAAGGAAAACTATAAAAAAAATTGCTCATTTAGAGAATAAATAGCTAAAAAAATGTTTTGAACATAAAGGCGAAGGATTTTGTTTATATTATTACTTTACTTTCATTTTTTACACTACCGCATGCACACCTTCTAAATCCCTGAGGTGTGTTTGGATAGCTGATTGATTTATAAATGTAGAATTATCTTTTGTCCATGAATGTCGCATTGAAGTAGGAATCCACTTATTACGTACTGAGAATTGTTTGTAAAAAATAATTAATATGTTTAACAAATTGTTTATTGATATATTGAAGCTTTATAAAATATGGAGTGGCGAAGGATAAAAACTATACTTATATATCAGTTTGGGGAAAAAGTAATCCATTATTATTTTGGTTGACGCCTGTAGTGATCGATATCTCATGAGGTATCTATCAAACAATTTCAGATTTATGTTCGTTAGAAAGATGACATTTGACTCTAAAATATTCTCTTGTGGTTTCTTGTTTGATTTATTCAGTTATGAGTACAAGGCCTTAAAAATGGAAGACAACAAACAGAAAATTCGATACATTTTAGTTTTTCTTTTATAATGGCGAAAATGCTCGCCAGGTGGCTAAAATTGTGAAAGGTTTTTATTGTCCTATATAAGACTGTAACAACCAGTTACGTACAGTTGTGGTTTCGTCGATTCCATTCGGGTATTTTTCATGTTAAAGATGCATCTCGCTTGGATACAGCATTGTCGAGAATGTCTATAAAATATCAAAAAATATCGAAGTTGACCTCAAGTTATCAGTCGTAGCTTCGAGGAAGACCTAAAAATCTATATGAAAACTGTTTTAAACCTTTTTACAAAGCGAATGCGAAAGAAGTTACATAAAGTTCAAGTAAAAATAATAGTTTTCTTTTTTCTCCAACCTAATTTATAGTTGCTGTTGTTAAAAGTGGAATTTATTTTTGCTGATAGCAATTAAGTTGTAGATCAGAGCTAAAATCTCTAAGTTTGATCACAGAAACTTCTGAAGAATGGGAGACGTATTCTTGGCTCATGACTGTCGGGGTGGTGCTTGTAAGTTTTCCTCCCACATTAGTAAGACTCACTGTCAAAAAGGCAATGGGCATTAGATATCTTACAAAGTGGTGTCAAAAAGGAGATTCTAGGCCAAGCACTTTATGCTGCAATATGCGTACACTGCAATGGCACTGTTGTATCTTACATTATATGCAAAACTGAAAAGGATGAGTCATATGTTCGGCATTGGAAACCATGTTGTGTATGTCTGAAGATATAACTTTTTGAGCTTTTTATGAGTGGACAACCCCCTTAATACCTATTCACAATCAGATAGTTGGTCAATATATATCAATGTATTTACACATTAGGAATACTCTGCTTATAAAAGTTTCTCAGGTTCATCATATATAGATTTCTCTGAATCACGATAAATGCCCAATAACAGAAACATAGCATTATCGTTCGAAAGATTTTGCATATGTGAGTTCAGTAACATGAAATCGTAGATCTCATATGGACAAAGATTTGATAGTATTAAAGTAGTCGAAAGTGGAATGCAGCATGTATGAAAAAAGTTTTTATTATATACCATACTATAGTAAAATTTTATAGATTTTTATTAAAGACTTATATAGCAGTTGGCTGTGGTGTTTATTAATATACCTACCACCATCGTTATCAACATTGGGAAATATAAGTTCAATAAAGTTATATCTACAGAAAATATAGTATATATTATTTATTAGTGATTGCCAGGGATAAATTGCTTATATGCTACAATAATATATATAGTAATTGACCTTTAAGCGATTTTTGCCTTTGATAAGCAATGTTCATCAAATATAGAAATTTTCCCTAATTTTGAACCTGCTCTTTACATACAAGATATGATGTTAGTAAACTGGCTTCTAAATTCGTCAATCAAAACTGACACACACATTCATTTTTAGTTTCTCCAAAATAATCGGGATTTATTTCCATTCGTTTAGAGCAAATAGCTCTTTCGATTTTGAAAGTTTAAATTTCTGTGAATTATATATAATTTAATATTTCTTACACATTCTTATTGGTTGTGAGAAACTTCTCGTTTTTCCTTTACATATTTTAAATAACTGAAAAGAGCAATTGACTATTCTTTTAGACACATTCTTAATATGTATCAAAATAATATGCAATTTTAGTGGACTATGAATAATGTGAATAATGCAATTTGTATTTAAAAAAATTTGCATAAAATTATTTACTAATTATATAATGCTTCTTAAGTAATTTATAATTTCTTCAAAATATTGCAGTTTCATAGTATTATATTTAAATCTTTGGAATTTATGATATAATATAATATATATAGGAAATAAGTACGATTTATTCTTATAAATGAAGTAAATACTGTCAATTTCGCTGAGCCCAAAACGTCTCTATCTAATGTACCATGTGATTTAAACCTATTAATTAATAATTCGTATTGTATTTGCATGCAGCTTCCTTTCATTTCTTGTATTTGCTAAAGTAGAAATTGTTTGATACATGTGGGTGAGTGAAGCTACTAAAGATTTGATATGAATGAATGATTTAATAAGTGTAACATATCAATGGGTATGCCAACAAAAAATCTCAATATAAAAAATTTTGAAAAAATCTGTGATCTCAAAAGTACACTTTTAATGGACTGAATATCAAATAAGTTTTTTCAACATTTTACACATTTAAATGTACGAGAGTTTAATCTTGATTCCAGTCAAGTTATTAAAAAGTGTTTCAAGCAAAAATGTATACCTTACAGATGTGTTAAAATTATTTTTATACTTAGAGTTACTTAAATACTTTTTTTTTTATATGAAATAAGGGTATTGTTTTTAAATTGGTTTTGTACTGTTACTTAAATAAATTTGTTGTGATGTTATTTCTGAATTGCTTAAGTAAAATTGTCCAGAAAAATAAGAATTTTACATTAAATACTATAACAAAACTTTTTCGAAATACTAAAATACTTAAAGTTGTAAGATTACATTATATTAATTAAAATGGTTATTTGAATGTGTTTTCTTTTTATGAATGACTTATTTTAATTCCTCTAGTATGAACACATGTGCTGTTCTTTTCTTAGTAAATATTAGTCTCAATTTCATAATTATTATTCTTTCTAATGAAACAGTTTTTATTACTTTTTTTATTAAGGAAACAGCATAGAATATGTTTTGTTTTAGAAATTACATTTTATTCACTTTCAAATTACTGATATTATTTAATGTATAAATTTGGATATCATTTGTTTTAGCTTCCAATGCCCAAGGACACCTTTCTATAGTGGGGCACATCATGGCGTATTTTAAAAGCAGCAGAGTTATGATTTGAAGACGGAATTTCATTTGAGTTGGGATTTCAACTTCCTGCACTAATTAACTACTTTTGCTTAAAATGAATACAAGTTTTCATTTTAACCAAACACATTTCAAAGATTCTGTTTTTGTATATTCCTTATAAAATGTTTATTGAAAGATTCAGGTGTTAATTTGTATTTCCGAAAAAATATCTATCTCTCATTTAAATAGATAACTTAAAGTGAAATATTTTTTTAGCATTGTAGAAATTCTCTCATTTAAAATGAAAGGAAATTAATAGTATGCAAAAACATTTTCTAAAACTAACTACACAAACAGAATATTATAAGAAATCCATTGTAAACCTCGAAAATTATGGTTTTCTTTTGAGGTAATTTACGATATCTGACAAGCTCTTGTATTGTAGATAACTTTTATTCTTTTTTCTTAGCATTTTAGATCCTTGACCAAGAAATTTTATATCATGTTTTTGTAATGTGGGATGAGTAAAAATAAATTATTCCTTACTAGATATCAAAGAATAAATGTTTTTATATTGATGAGGAATCGAAAATCGGATATTTAAGCTCACCAAAATATTGTAAAAATAATTGTGTTTTGAAAAATGCATTTTCTTTAGTTAAACAAGTTTAATGTGCATAACGTGGCATTCTTAATTTAATATATGCAAAAAATTGCAAACCTTTTACAAAATTAAAGTAAATTACTTAAAAAGATAGTATATTTAATTACTGGCTATTTGTAGATGGGAAGGGGAAAATTAATATTTGTATGTGAAAGTAAAGCAGAATCTAATTTGTTTTTTTTTAAAAAATGGTGAAAATTTAAGACTTTAAGCATGCGTAAGCATACATGCAGTTTGTATATATTCTATAACGCTGCATGTATTAAAAATATAAAATGTTATTATTGAAATTCGAAAGTTTATCGATATGAATTATAGTTAGTAGATATGAATTATATTGAATTAAGTTCCAGGAAGTTAAAGGATAAAAAATTTCATGGTTGTTTAGGGATGACATATTCCTCATAAATAAACTAAACTAATATGATCTGCTGACTTATTGTAATATACATAGAGTAGTACAATAATATTACAAATTTTATTATGTTCTTACATGTTGTATGAACATAATAATATTTATTTATCAATCAGAAATAAGTATGTTTGTGTTTAGAATTAATAGTATTTTAATTATGAGTCTTATATTAATAAAGTGTTTTTCATGTTTTAATTCATAAACTAATCAAAAATGAAAAAGTTAAGAACACTGATTTTCAAATTTTAAAAATGTACGTTTTTTTTAATAGAGGAAAAAGAAATTAATTGGGCGTATTGGGTGATGATTACATTATACACAAGCAGAAAATATTGATTATCACTGTAAAATACATACAATTGGCAATTAAACTGAGAAATAACAGTAGGCCGGATTTTCGAAGGATGTTGTTTGTTTGAACTGCAAGTCGAAATTATGAATAAGACGAATGTCCTGTCCTTTTTCAATTATTATAATTTATTTATAGTTTTAAGAATGACAATGAATATCCAAGCAATATAGAAATGCAAATATTTACAATTTAATTTGAAAAGATAAGGTTGCTGAATTTTTTGAGTAATTTTCAATATAATTGTACTTAGTGTGGATCATGTATAACGAACAGTATTCATCAAACGGATTTGACGAGTAAGACTGAACTTATATTTTCATTTCAAATATCACAATTCCTTTACAGTATTAACAGCTATACTTAAAGTAGTAAAATATTTAAATAAATTTGGAATTAAGAATTACACACATGCAAAAGAATTTTCTTCACATTTAGTACTGTGCGTTTCAACTTAATTTCTTTTACTTAATAAATATTTTACAAAAAAAAAAAAAAAAAAAAAAAGTTCTTGTCTGTTGTTCTGTATTAAATTTTTGAAAGCATAAAATAAATTTTATAATGACTTGTTTCGATATGCCCTATTCTTATTTAAATTGGATGAGATATTAGTTGAATAAATTATAAGCTGTTGAATTATCAATAAGCAAAATGTTTTCTATATTAATGAGAGATAATTTATCTAGGCAAGGGAAAAAATATCTATAATTAATAATAGCCGTATATAAAGTTTTATTTTTGCTCCAGATTGATAAATGTGAAAGTAATATCTGGCAACCGGATCAAATTCTGCAAGAACCCATATGCTCCATTAGTGCAAGAGAAGATATCATTAGTTAGGATGTTAGTCAAGAACATCTTTTAGGTCTTTCCTGATATGCTTTAAGGCATTCCCAAGTTCTTATTCCTCATCTGAAATTATAGCTTATTTGATTTTTTGTAGAGGTGAACAGAAATCAGTTTAAAAGTAGGAAAAAAATGACACACACACACACACACACACACACACACACACACACACACACACAC
>JAPDSC010079775.1:249419-299378 GCA_026290005.1 Latrodectus geometricus
ACACACACACACACACACACACACACACACACACACACACACACACATTTGAGAATTTTTAGGACACCTATCATAGAATATGGACGTGGCAATTTTATTGAAATGCTAACTATTTATATTTATTTCTAAATATTTTTCTTATGGTTATTTTTTAAAATTTATTAATAATATATGTTTAATGCAAATTCTTCTAAAGTAATGTTAAAAATGTTTTCTGTAATGTATATTGCTAGAAGATAGTAAAATGTTTGTTTTAGTGTACACTGAACTTAAAATATTTTTATAGATTTTGTGCCTTTTCTATCTTTTCCCCTGAGATTTCTCACTTATTACTTGTAGTTCTCCGTAGAAGTTAGAGTCATTTTGAACTCATTTTTTCATATAACTTTATCAACAAACACTCTGCAAATAAATACCGAGACAATATACCAAGTTTTTTGATGAAATAAAGGATTAAGAGTGGCAAGCATGCACCCAAAAGAATTCAAACTTCCTTGAAAGTAATTCAGAAGGGACCGATATAAGAAATGCTTGGTTTGAAGGCGAGACAAACTGTTTAAAATGAAATATGGTTTATTTCCATGACTGAGAGTGAAAGAAATTTTAACATTAAAATATTTTGATTCTCTGAGATTTATGTTTTTTATTTTACAGCTAAGCAGTATTAAGAAGAAAAAAGAAGACTCTAGGTAGTTTTTGAAACCAATTAAAGGAATTTCTTTTTTACGTATTTTAATTCTGACACACTTACAACTATACATACCCAGTTCATAACATTGCAACAGAAGGCTGATTATGCATTAATATCTCATGGACAATTTCTGGAAAGGAATTATGATTAAAATTCATAGTTTTATAATTCATAGTTTTTAAATTTAGTTTAATAATAATAATTAATAGGAATATTATTATTATTTTGTTAGTTATAAAAATAATTCATATGAAAAATAGTTTAAATTTCGAAGGTATTTTTCATTCTTTTATAATTGATTTCACGTATTTCATTGCATTGTAATTAGTTGCCAATTTAAGTTTCTAATATTTTGATGACATTTTAATTGTTTTTATAAATTAATATTTTTTTAGCAAGGAATGAGCTTACTATTTAATTAGACAACAATTTTCTTGAAACAATAGATTTACTTATTTATTTGTGTTATTTAGACTCACAAAAGAACAAAAGTTAATTTATAAAAAATATTAATTAAAAATGTTAAATTAAAATCAAAGAATATTTTATTACATATGGAATGAAAGTATCACATTCTAATGTATATTTTTTGTGCTATATATGAAAGCATGTTTTTTCACACAAAATGTCTAAAGTTGGTGAATTATTTCAGAAATTATAATGATAATTTTGAAAATATGAGTGACGAAATTTTCTTAATATAAAAAACTTTGAAATGAAAATTAGTAAATTAATATTTATAAAACACATAATATTCATTTATTCATTTTAATTGATTATAAAATTATATACTCATTTTATATTATTTATTCATTTTAATAGATTATAGACAACTTATCTTTTTAATAGATCATGAACTTAAATGGAAGCATTTTATTTCTAGCACATATTTTCATGAAATGTTCAGTTGATAATAAAGTAAAGACATAAAAGCTTTTACCAAAAATTTAAATTTCTCGTATATGGGCATATACAATATATTTGAATCTTTGCTGAAATGTTCTACATTAGTAAGTAAAATAAAAATATTTGCCGAAAACTTAATATCCATGATAGTTATTTGGCTTTATTGAAATAAAATTTTTTTTGAATACGTATTCACACACAATAATCATGATAAGAACTATAAGAGATGATAAGAATTATAAGAAATAAAATTCAACCTTGAGAGGAAAAACAATTACCCTTTTCTCATTACCACTTCAAAGAATTTGCAAGATAATGAGAGCAATTATCATCTTTAACGATTCCAGTTTTTTCCCTTTGAGAAGTTTCAATCCTTGCTCAAGAAAAAACTAAGATAAATTTTTCGTCCTCTATATGACAATCGAGTATCGATGATTCTCGACTTCATCGATTCATTTTAATTTCATTTATCAAGTGGATAAGATTTCACAAGTTAGAAAAAAATTATATGAAAGTTATATCAGAAAGAAAAGCATAGAAAATCTATCGTAGTCTCCTTTATTTAATTAACAATTTATGCCCTACTTTCTTGCTTCACAAATCAAAGAATCTCATTAATGATGATGAACTTCAAAAAGGAATCGAAAAAATAAATAAAAAATAAACATAGATACTTATTACTGAAGTTATAGGAAACTCAGACTTTCAATATATATTTCAAATGAGGAAAATTAATTTCTGTCTTAAAATTTTGAAATTAGTATCAAAAATGTTTTCTGTTGAATAAAGAGTAAATTTTATAATGTTTTATTTAAATGCACTATAACTCTTCTGTACAATTTCAGATTTAATTATTTTGACAGTGAAACAAAAAAAAAAAAAAAAAAAAAAAAAAAAAAAAAAAAACTTAAATTAAGTGTTAAAATAATTTTTAACTTCCAGTTATAAAGCTAGGAATTTTTCTTACATACGTGATTGATATCAGAATGAAGCTGGAAAACAAAAACATTGACATCAATGGGGGATAAACACTGAATTCGTTGAGTTGTTTTAATAATTTGGAGGAAAAATAAGCTATTTGATATGTTCTTTCATGTATCTGTGATAATTGTTTTTTAAATGTCAAGTAAACTGAATTAATCTTCCAAACTAGCAGAGATGAAATAAATGTTTTATGTAAGTAAAAAGGAAAAATTTATTCTATAACTGTACTTGTCGAATATAAAATTATTTCTCGCATGTTAAAACTAGAATCGAATTAACTCGTAAAAAGGAATTAATTAGTAAGGTGAAAAAATGGATGACAGAAAATTGGCATAGAAATTTAAATAGAAACACTGACCATACAATCTTTGAAAACATTTGGTGAAGCAATAAAACAATACATTAGGTATCAGCAGTTAAGTAATGAATCTCATTATTAATAAGTATAACGATGCAAAAAGAAATGCTTCTGAAGATTTACGATGAAACATCATAGCTTTAGTATGCGCTTCAAAAATTATCTCTTAAAGATATATAGAAAATAGTTTATGTATTTTATCATTGGTATGCACTAAATGGGTAAGTGAAATCTGATTATTTTATTCGTATACATCCAAATAAAAGATTAAATATTTGAAATTGTAATTCTATAACAAACTAAACATTAAACAGTATTTTCAAGGAAAAATCAGCCTTCTTCATTTAGTTCGTGATAAAATAGATACTACTTCGATAGTATTTATATCGGAGTAGCAAATATTGTTGCATTAACTGGAAGAATGTAACTTATAATTTTAGAAGAATGTTTTTTCAGAATTTATCTTTAAATATTAATTTGAATGACTTTTCTTAAATAACTTAGTATGATCAGTATATTGAGCAAATGAGTTTTGAGATATTAAAATTTTTTATGCGCAACCAGTGTTTAATATTTTTTTTAATGCATGACATCAGTTTAAAATAATATAAATATAGATAAAAATGAATAAATTAAAGCAAAAGACATTTCTTACACTAAAAAGTAAGGTTCAAACAATGTATGACATGAAGCGAGATCCTAAACCTCTTATTTATTTATGTGATATTATCCTTCAAATATTTGGAGGTTTTGTGTTGTAATTTTGTTTTTATTTGAAACTTTCTGGAAAAATGTAAACACATATATCCTTCTTGTTGTAATTAATTTTTTCTAAAAACTTTTTTAATCAAACTTTATATAAAAAATTTATTTATCTCATTTTGAATTTTAGTTTAGTTTTTCTTGTGCTAGAAAGCACAACTTTAATGAAATTCAGTCGACAGGCAGCAAACTTTTCATTTTTGTCAACGAAATTAGATTGCAAAACGCTTTTCTTTTTTACTTTTTCTGAAGTTTCTTAACTTGAAAGAGAGGATAAAACATAAAAATAATAAATGAAATTTAAACATTTGAGAGAAACTTTTTAAGTAGGTTATTAGCATAACAGTTCAATGTATCTATTGAAATGATTTCTCATTGTGAAATAAAAAAAATTGATTATATAAGTTTCTACAGAAAATGTAAGATCAGATAAAGAAAAAGAAAATTCCCAAATACTAATTAATAAATTGTCATTTTACAGCCAATAATTGTAAGTCAAAATTACGTTTAAAATATTTCAGATTAATTATTACATATGCATTTTTTTTATCATATATTCATCGGTGTTTCAGCTTGATCTATTTCCTAGATATTAAAAAAAGTCTTATCAAAGTTATTACTTCGAGGAGTTTCCCGTCCCATGAATTTAGTATTTGCTGTGATTTGCAAATGATCAACTTTTCAACATATTTATGCATAAAGGTGTTATACAATATATTTAACAGAAAAAATTGAATAGTACGTTTTTCATTTGAAAACTGTTCTCATGGGAAAAGTTGCTGTGATATTTCACGAAAGAAGAAGAAGAAATACTAACCATCAAAATTTTAACTTTTGTGGAGAATGAGTTGAAGCATTGTGTTTAACCATATCACAGTATTACTGATTGAGTCTGTCACAATCCCATGAATGTCAGTACAAACATGGAGTTGATGGGTTCAGAAAGGTTACACGACGCCATACTGGATCTGAGAGACTCATTATTTCTAACAGCTGACAAGACAAACAAATTATCCACATAGTGTTAATGCCACATCATGTGCCCTGAATCAAGGAGAACGATTGTTTGCAAGGTAAGAAACAGTTAAAGAGACATTTCAATGACATTTGCAACAGTGAGGACTGTCAGCTCAAGACAATAGTTTTCGTTACCCTTTACGTTACATCAGACAGAAGCACTTTCATTGGCATGTTCAATGATGAATTTGGAAGCAGAAGTAGCCTAATGTTATGTTTTTATATGAATCCTTGTTTTGTGTGCAGCATCCTGACATTCACATCTGTGTTTGGCGGCATTGTGGGGCACACTGCCAGTGTAATTCACCTGCGTCATCCGGCTCATTAGCCAGAGTGATGGTTTGGGGCATCATTGGATATACATTTTGATCATTATTTATAATCGTTGATCTCATTTTAAACTGTGGTTGCCACATTTCTGTTGAGTTAAAGCCCATGTCTCTAATCTTTATTCAATATGATCAAAGCATTTCTTTTCAACAAGATAATTTATGCCTGAAAATTATCAATACTGTTCTTTGATGTAGAAAATGCTGATCTCCTTTCCCTGCAGTGTCATTTCTTAAATTTTCTTACCCACTAGAAAACTTTTGGTCAATTCATTGCATTTAAATACAGGCAGCTGTTCTTGTAATCATACCCTTAAGACTGTTTAACTCAATTTCCAAGCGCATAAATGCCAGAGTTTCTAGTGTTAATTTTTAGAATCTATGCTTTGATATTTCTTGAAAGTTAATTATTTGTTTTACAATACATTTTTTCAATAAATAATATGTTGTTTGTATTTCTACCTTTCATAGCGATTATTATTTTCAATAATTTATGTAAATTTAAATAAGATATATTATATGATAACAGGTTTTGAAACATAAAAGTTTAAAAGAATATTCCAATATTGTTAAATAATGCGTTCATTGATGCTTAAAATGTTATATATCAACAGAGCATCAGAACAACAGATAAACAGAACTAAAAATTGTTAATTATTTTTATTAATATTAAACTAAAAATTAACAAAATTTATAAAACGCTCCTTGTAAAACAAGCTGTAAATTTAAAGTTTGAAAGAATTTTTTTGAACAAAATATATATGTTAAATGCAACAATACTTATATAGTGCACAGGTAATAGTATTTAATGGAATTCAAGCTGAAAAGTACATTATAAAGTGCTTAGATTGAATTGTAAGTCTCAGCAACACTAAAATCAAAGTTAAATTCAATACTATGAACTAGATATAAGTAATAATTTCAAAATTGAAAATTTGGTATAATTTTTTTTAAACTGCATGACAACACTGATTTTGTTAATCCGATATATTAGATACAATATTCCATTATTTCTGTAATCCCACCACTTTAACCTCATTTCTTCTCTGATCGGTTTTAACCTTTGGTCATTAATAAAACATTTCGTTTGTATGTTTTATTTTGCTAAGTAAAGAAGTAAAAAAGATGATAAGAGTTCTGCGTTACCAGTAATCATTGTTTTATCATATATTTTCCTTAAGAATTTATTAATATTATCCAAGTTTATTGAAAGCAAAAGACCACACATTCTTAATCATAGAGATATATATTTTAAATTAAGTAAGTTGAGATTAATTTTAAGTTTGAAAAAGTTCATTTAAAGGAAATAAAATAGATTTCTTTGTGATACTTTATTTTGTATTTTATCATTGTGTTGTGTTCTATTTTATATTTTATTTAATGATTTTATGCCTTCAAGATTTACAAAATTTACCTCAAGGAGATTCATTTTCTTGTTTTAAGGTTTATTGTAACTGAGTAAGCATTTCCTGGAAAAATTATTGGAACTATAGTCTTTATCCAGATTTATTGAAGTCTATACAGCAAAGTTAAATACATATCTTCATTAAGTTAACATTGAGAATAAAAAAGATTTCTGTAATTAAATAGAATTAAATATTTACCTCAAAAAATGATATCAAGAAACTAACAAATTATACATTTGGTAAGCTGGACAATTGTTAAATAATATCATTAAAATTATAAAAAAATTGAAAAAACCAAAAAAAAAATTGACTGTTTTGCTTTACAACTTTAAAAGTTGTTGTCTTTTCAGGGAAATTTATAACTCTTTAAAAAATTTATAAAAATTGTTTCAGAACAAAATTTGTTTCATAGTTTCGTTTATTTTACAAACAAAAATATTTTTTTTTATTGTATGGTTATGCAGCAATAAAAGATGTCTAAATATTACTGTAACAAGTTAAAAAGATAGGTTTCGAAATTTTTATCGATTTATAATTCTTTTAATTAGAATCTAGGAAATATAAAAATTAACATATTTTTATTTAAAGGAGTGTGCATATGATGAAAAGCTACAAAAATATTTGTGATGCAAAATTTTTCTGTATACCAAAAGCATACATGCATTTTACAATATAAACAATGTAATTAAAATTAATAAAATTCGCGCTTATAAAACGAATTGCTATTTCCATCGTGAAATAAAATATTTTTGTTTTTAGATTGAATACTCATAACATAATAAAAAAGACTAAATTTGAGATTTAAAATAGTTTTACCTAAAGAGAATTTCACTAACTTAAACTGTTTACTTTTTGATTCCACCAATTTGTTGCTGCCTAGAGTTTAATTAAAGCACTTCTTATTAGGTACTATCTTCTATTAACAAAACAGGATATTATTTTACATTTTTGTTTGAATATCATTCGAAATATTTACTATTAATAATTTTTGATTCAACAAGTGAAATTATTCTTATGTTTTGAACAAAAGTACCTTTAGTTACAATATTAGAAGGAAGATAAGTTAAATTATTGAACGAATGTTTATGCTACTTATGAGTTGCGATTGTAATTCTTTATATGAAAACAATAATTTAAGCTCATTTTTTTTATCTTTGTAACAAGCCAGCTATTGAAAAGTCAAAATAAGCTACTAAGAAGTCAGTAATCATTTGAATAAAATCGCTTAAAATAACTGATACAATTATTGGTTAACTTAAAGCATTTCAAATTACAATCAAGATTTTAATTATTCTACTATTATTACGTAATTATTATTATCAATTGGTTTGGGTTTAGGAGTCATGGAAGCTTTTTCCCTCATTAATATTCACTGAGAGTGTCATGAATTAATACTTTTACAATAGACATCAACGTAAGATCAAAGCTTCTTAATCCAACTTTATACTGGAAATGTAATACCAAGCCATTTTTCAGAATAACTAAAGGAACTAACAACATAATCTTCAATATTCATAGACATAGAGGCTTTTCAATATCCAACTATTGTACATGGCCATAGATTAAATAGTAATAATGACATGATCAAATAAAACCTATAATTAATTGCGTTTCAACAGCATTTGGATTCCCTAAGATATACTAAAATGAAATTTTGATTTTACATTTAAAGTTTTAGAAATATTTTCCTATCAAAATGTCTTATCAATAATGTAGATGGGTAGTGGAGAAATTTCGACTGAGTATGGGGAATTAGTAAAAAGGGTTATAATCAAAAATCAAAACATTTCATATTCAAGATCATCTTAAAGCCTCTCGGACAACGTTCAACTTTTTTCTTGAAATGTTTATAAAATGAACTAAATGAGTGATTTTAATGGATGATTTAATAAATTCCAGTTTTAATAAATCAGTGCTAATTTTATTGAGAACTTAGTAATCAATTTATGAGCAGTGGATATCGAATCTCAGAGATACAGAAATTAAATGTTTCATGGTATCCCTTACGATTTTAATCTCTTCAAAATTAATTTACTTTTTCGGCTGTCATTTTCCTAATTATGTTTTATATTCCAAGAACTACAAGTTTTATTTGTTTTCTGGATCATCCCTTTTTAGTTATTGCATCAAAATCTCAATAATTAAAGAAGGACCAATAAATGAATAGAAGTAAAAAGTCACGAGTTATATCTCAGTCACGCAATGGGATCACAGCCATAAGGTTCAATCACACTTTTAATCAAAGAGAGAAAATGGCCACTCTTCTGCTTTTTGCATGCTCGTTTATTGGGGCTTTAGAATTTTTTAGCTTTCGACATGGGACCACAACACACTGTGTAAGAAAAGAGTTCTCCCAAAAGTAAAAGATGGTGAAGGTTCAAATGTTTTACAGCAATCTTTGGCTGCCAGCCTATCCATTTCGTGATGTTAAGTAATTTCATCAAGATTTCAAACAACATTTTAGTAAAAGTTTTATCATTTGTTTTATTTTTGATATAGTGAGAAATGTTTTATAGTAACTAATCTCCTAAGCATTGTTTACTAAAAATTAATTCTTTCGCATATTGAGAAGTTTTTTTTTAATTTGCTTATAAAATTTATGCTGACCGCTTGATGAAATTTTCCTTCATTCGTAATTTTAGTACATTATTTATATACTTACATTACAAAAACAAGTAATTTTTTTTAGAACAATATTTCCTGCATATGTCGAAAATTAATTGTTTTTTTAAAATATTTTTAAAATTTTCTAACATTTTTATAGATTTATCAATTCATTACGTGATGTATGAAGATATACTCTCAGTTGTAAGTAACTTAAATTACAAGGAAAATACCTTATTTTTTCTTTATTGGCACAGATCTTTGGATAGAGTTTTTGTTGGTTAGGAATTGTCATAATATTTACATGTTTATACTCAAGGAATCAAGAAGTATTTGTAATTAAGTGTTCTCATTTAATATATCGCATGAAAACTAATGTTCTCAGAACTAACCACTAATTTTCCAAAACTAAAGAGATCGGCTTATTTAGATAATGTCGAAGCACCTTTTCTCCAAACTTCCTGTCATTTTGCTAGTTTTTCATACGATCGCTTTTTCACATTTTCGATCAGAAACTGTTATTGGCTGTTAGGTAATCTACATACATACTTTTGTTAAGCCTTTACAATTCAGACCATCTTCTCCAAATTAAAATGTTGCTCAGCTATTTAATATTTGGGAAATAGTACATACTTATCTTGAAAGGGTGGGAAAAAAGATAATAAAAAAAATGAAAAAATGCGCATAAGAATGATTTAGTTATTATTAGAGAGTTAATTTGAGAAATAAACTGAATATAATAAACAAATTAAAAAGTATGTTAATATTTAATATCAACATATTTTTTTATTTGGAAAGTCATTTACGATTTTACTAAAGAACCTCCATGAAAATAAATACATTCTACACATTAATATTATATGTTAAAGTAACTACTTTTAATATTTTACATAAAGATAATCCTTCTGTAAGATGCTTGTTTAAGAAATTTTCTTTCTTTATATATTTATATATCTTCAACTTTACATATCTTTTAATATATAACTAAAAGACTTTTCATTCTCCATGAAACTGAGAGGGATTATAATGTATAGTTAAGTTATACTTTGGGATAGTTTATGATCAGACATTTATAGCGTAATTATACAATATATAGAAAGAATATTTTGTTGATATTCAATGAGAAATTAAGGGAAATATCTTATTAGGAAATATTTATTTATAAACTCCCTCGAGATTGAATATCTTCATAAAAATATCCAGCCAATTTTATTTGTTGAATAAGAAATTAAAGTTCATACTTAGAAAACGATTCATTTTTAAACAATGAATATAATAAGTAGTCCTTCATACGTCATCATCTTGAGATTTATAAAATATAATGATTGGATAATATAAAAATCTAGTTCTTATCTCTAGAATATTTGCTTTTAATAATTAAGTATGCTGAATTTAACATATTAAAATGTTTGTATCCAGAAAGAAATCAATTCAAAAGATTACTTTTAAATTTGATGGAGGTAATTTATACAGCTGAGTTAAGTGACCATCGGTTGCAAAACAAGAAACAATCTTATTTGAATTTTATTTATTGCTTAGACACAAGTCGTTAATATTTTCATTTTGAATTCACTTTCTGGGACAAAAGTTTAAAAACCTTTATTTAATATTTATAAGTTAGTTCTTAAACTTAAAGAAGGAACGAATGTTAAATTGTTCGCAAATTGGTATATGTTATTTATGCATATCGTGCTACTTATACTATAGTTCTATGCTATTTGTGCAATTTTTTTAGGATATGCTATTGATTCATATCGTAAGAAATAAAAATTAATTCAGGAATATCATGAGATAAGACTGGAATAATTGTGTTTACGCGAATAGTTTACGAAAACCAATGCACAGCTGAATTTTTATTTATTCCAACAAAAAAAAGTATTTATTTTGAAATAGAAAAAATAGTTTTGCACTTAAAGAATATAGCAAGTGATAAGAAGGAATAAAGTTAAGTGCATAAGATCTAGTAATTGGGTATTAAAATCAAAAGAAACAAAAAAATCTGCTTAAGAGTCGAATAGAATTTGTTGTCAAATAAGGAAGCTAATTATTTTCTGGCATATTTCTGTTTATAGCTTAAGAGGCCATTCCTTACTATTTTTCTTTGAACATATCTGTAAATAGAATATTTAAGTGTGAATAACATTTACATACACAAATCTACATAAATAAAGTATATGAATATGTACATTTACATACATAAGTGTATATATTTTTTGGAAAAATATTTGAAGTCTGATTCTCTCAAAAATTCAAGAATACTTGATTTAACATGGAATTAATGCGATTACTCAGTATTTTCAGTGAACAAAAGTTACAATACATAATAAGATGGATGAAGGAATTGACATCACTAACTTCAATCGTGTTAGTATCCCTGTTGAAGTATTTTCAAATTTATCAAAATAAAAAAAATGAAAATTATAATAAAAATTTATCATGATTCACTAAAATATTTAAATTAAAATAAACTATGCTCTTTAAGAAAATGTATATAAGAAAAAGCTTCAAAGAAGTTAATAACTTGTCAGGAAAATTTTTTTATTTTGATTATTGTGAAATAGCAGATTTGGTTTGGCAATATTTTAGAATATTTCATCCAATGAAAGCTGACTCGAAGTATATGAAAATCCCCAAAAGATACACTTAAGTGTCATTTAAAAATACAAAATCTTAAATTTTAGGTGAAAATTAAATTTTTTAAGAACAAAAACTTTTTTTTATTGTTAGCACCCGTTTTATAACTCATTATTTTTGACGGCAGAGCTTTTTTAGTTCTTTCATTCATATTATTATGAGCTCATTTCCATACATATTGGTTTTTGAATACTTGATAACACAAAGACTTATGTGATGACTTGATGCTGATGACTTTTGGAGGTTTTGCTAATTTTTAAATATTTCATGTAAAAGGAATTCACATGCATACTAAAAGTGACAACAAGTCTTCATTTATCAAATGCTAAATTTCTTGCTGGAGAATCTTTGAAGTATCTGCATGGCAATACACTTATTTATTCTAGAAACAGCACACAAAATTGGCTTACGTCTACAATATTGAAATTTGAAATAGCCAGATGTGTCCACACCTTAATCTAATTGAGCTCTAAGTAAGTGACTTAGCAAGAGCAGTTACACAAATAGGAGATATTTTACTTAATTAATTAAGATGAAATCTACTATAAAAACAAATAGTATGAAAAAGTACCTTAACATTGCAAAAGCTAATTTCATCCATGAAAGTAAGAGGCATTACGAGTAAATGTCTTCTACAAAAAATTTCTAATAATTTATTTTTTGTTACATGTATATTCCACATTGAATTTAAGAATTTTATTGTTGTTTAAATATTCATTCGATTGTTATAAAATATTTTCTGATAATAAAATATTTATAAATGAATGTTTTTGAAGAATTGCTTACTTGTATTTAGGTTAATAATTATCACTCAATGATATTTAAAGCATGAGTTTTAATATTTTTTCATTTCTTCAAATTTGTTTACTGGTATTAAGGATTGTACTTGGATAGTGTACCAGCTAAAGGGTATTGTAAAATTTTATTAACAACCACCACTCATAATTATTTTTTGCGAGGACTTTTCACGGACAGTTGACCATTTTCATGCGTTGCAATAGAGGAAATCAGGAAAAATCCAAAAAACTTACGTTGATACACCTATACACTGATAAATCGAGCGCAATAATTAAGTCCCATTTTTAACAACGGTTGGGATTGTACTCGAATTATTTTGACATCTTATAGTGAATAACCTAACAGCTAAAAGCGTTTGTAGAGTTTTTCAAGCAATCTATGTGTATTTCCCTTCCAAGATGTATTTTAAAGTTCCCGTGCCGCAAAGAAGAAAACTCCCAAGCAGACATCCTAATAAACGTGTACGTAGAATGCTAGGAACAAACTTTGGACTACTTCTTTAACACATGTGGTTATGCTATTTAGCCACCTACGGCCCTTATTAAAGATAACTTATCTGGAACAACGTTCTTTTTATGCAATGTAGTAAAAATAGCTGATAAAAAGCTGCTCAATTATACTCTTGGAATATGATATTTTTTGATAGAATTAAACAAGTTGGTCTTATACTCAGGTAGATAATGTGTGATCGTCAAGCATGTATGCACTCTGCATTATCCTAAACTTTTATGATGTAGTTAGATGATTTAGACAGAAAAGATTTTCGACAAGAATTTTATCATGTAAAGTAATTAAGTTTAAATTATGTGTATTTTACTATGTTTCATATTCATTACCGACAATAATGAATTGGATGGTAAGATAGGATTGTATAAAAAGAAGAATATATGCTATAATAAAGAAATCCTATACACATCAATTGCCCTAGTAACCCCCATTTGGACACACTACTTTAGTATTAGAGCCGCAAAAATGTTACTAGTTCAGTTATAGATTTCTTACATAGTTCCCTAGCTCATAATCATCTTTCTTACTTATCCCATAAAGGTTCTTTGGGACATAGGATAAGATATTGAGTATGACAAAAGAATGTGCTTCCTATATGTGCCTGGCAGAGGTTATAACATGACATGATTCGTTGTTGCTTAAAAAAAAACATTCATCTATTTCTTAAAACTTTTATATCATATGAAGAACTAAACTGTCCAAAACTGCTCATGTTGGCATCAATATCTAATTTAGAAAAAGGAAAAACATGAAAAAAATCACAGCCAATTCATGAAAAATACCCACAAACAAATACATCATCATCACCGAATATGATAACTAGAGCAATGTGCTCAGATAAAAGACGTTCACCTAGATTTTGCTTTCAAACTCTTTATGGATGATGTGAAGAGGTTCTTGCAGACTTCATATTTTGGAATATACAGATTCTAGTATCAGTTTACTGGTATGATCAATGAGTGCAGTTTGTGGCCTAGCTTCTACTGTCTTCCACTTTTCCAAGACATCCCTAACAGTTTAATGTAAATGTGATAATTCTATTACAGTAGCTAGAAAAGACTAATGTGACAACCAACTAAAATTTCTCTCTCAAAGTCATCAAAGTCTTTTGTTTTCACATTTTTTCTCACAGAACTGAAGTTTCTACTTTATATTGGGGAAAAAGAAATCCATTATTTTTACGTGAACTTTATGTAACTTCTTTTGGATTCACTTTGTAAAAAGGTTAAAAACAGCTTTCATGTAGATTTTTAGGTCTTGCGCGTTACGACTGCTAACATGTGGTTAACTTCGATCATTTTTGATATTTTATAGACATTTTCGACGATGCTGTATCCACATGCGAGGTGCATCTCTAACATCAAAAATACCCGAACGGAATCGACGAATCAAAAATTGTACGTAAGTGGTTGTTACAGTCTTATATAGGACGATAAACACCTTTCACAATTTTAGTCACCCGGCTATCTTTTTCGTTGTTACAAAAGAAAAACGAAAATGCATCGAATTTTCTGTACTTTGTCTTCCGTTTTTAAAACCTTGTACTCGTAACATAATTAATCAAACAAAAAACTGCAAGAGGATATTTTAGTGACAAATGTCACCTTTCCAACGAGCATAAATCTGAAATTGTTCGATAGATACCTCCCTAGATATCAATCACTACAGACGTTTACCGGAAAAATGATGGATTACTTTTTCCCCAAACTAATACATTGTATTTAAAGCTCACAAATTGTGTGAACATTGGATTTACACCAAACCTAATGTTTATTTTGGTATTATGCAATTCCTTTAATGTCTAGCCTATTATTGTAGGATGTGTATGTTTAGTGACCTCCAGTAAACTAGTTTAATTCTCTAAATAACTAGATCTTACTCATTTTTATTCATTTATCCTAATAATAAATTATTTTGATTTTAATACACAAAAATAATTAACTTATGAATGCTTAAAGCAATCATTAGAACGTTTCCAATTTGTTTAAAATTCAATTTTTAAATGTCAGAATTCAACAATAAATAATTTTAATTAGAAATTTATAGAAGAATAAAATAACGTCAACTTTATTAGCAGCATGAAATGGGTCCAGCAGTATTAGATTGATTGTATTAGATGGAAATTTATATTACTTTAAAATATTATCAAAATAGAATTCGCTCATATGTCAATAGAAAATAAATATTTTAAATGTGATCGTATGACTATAATTTAATGCATTGAAAATTATTCTTAACAAATATATAATCTTAGAAATTTACAATTCTAATTAACTTGTAATCAGCCTTATTTAATTTTGTAATTAAATTCCCATAATCTCTGAAAGAAATGTTAACTATTAACGTTTTTAAAAGTTAATTTTTTCATAATGGGTTTTTTTGGAAAATATTCTATCGTGGTTTGCAATAGCGATAAAAAATTCTTGAAAAAATCAGTGAAAATGTCACCATTGTTATGTGAACAAAAAATACTGATATTACAACTCCAAATAAAATCTTTGTATATTAAAAATATATTTTTAACAAATAAACATACTTAAAAAAATACTTAGCAGATCAAGTTTCTAAAATTTTTTCATATTTTTATTTTTACTCATTATTTTTTTAAACTCTTGGTTGCTTTTCTTGCAAACTGAGCAATGAAAATTGAATGGGTGTGCTGGTGTGTATTAGGACATAGCTTTTCAGAACACAAGATTCTTGGTGGGTGCTTGAGAGCTTTCCTTTTATTTGATCCACTATTTATGAAAATTTCTCTGTGTTCACAGTGGATAGTGAAAAGCCTTCTTTTGGTAAACTGTTTATGCAAAAAATATGCTTGTATCATTCATACATTTGTAGATTAACAAGCTACGATATCTCCTTAGTAAACATGCCCTTCTCTTTCATTGTTATAAAATTTTGTTATGAAAAAAAATGACTTATTACGACCAAAAGATTGAACCTTAGTACTTATTGACATATAATATGAAAAATGTATGTTTTTATACATTGCGAGTGTATAAAGATGTATTTATTTTAGCATACATAGATGTATTTATTTAAGCAAGTACTAAAAGTATACTATAAAATATTTATTAATAACAAATATTCTTTATCAAAATATCTAAAATATGCATGTATAATTTTACATCCTATGAATATGCTAATTAATTATACATCCCTTTTCTGTTGAGCTGAAAGTAAAGCAATCGTATGTGAATTTGTAAATATAGAATAAAATGACAACTTTGAGTGCTAATGTTAAGGTCAGAATTGTCACACTCACTGTCTGACAATGCATGAAAATACAGATAAGAAAAATTCTCTGGCTTTCTCAACTCGATCAACGAGGAATATTTCTAGGCAAATAAAAAGAAGTCTTTAATTTTAAATTGATTGCAAAGAATATTTTTACTACAGAAATGGATTTTTTACTGAGTTCCACCGTACATCAAACAAAACTGATTGATTGCTCATATGGCTGGAATAAGGTTTTATTTCTATTCCTTTATATCATTGAAGAATAACATTACTTTCGTGTAACCCTTTAAAATGTACTTCACAAACTTTTTTTATATCTTTCGCATTATTTTTCCATTTTCTTCCTTTTTTGTCCTTTGGGCAATTGATTTTCAAGCAATTTTTTTAATATTGAAAATTTAGTTTGCGTTGTTTTCGTATTTATGGTCTTTCAAACCAAATCAAGAAAGAACGAGATTATTTTAAAAATTCAACAGCTCACTAGCAAATAATTTATTACAATTAACAATTTAATAATTAATTTTAAAATACTGCATTAAATAGGAAATTTAAATATAGTATCTCGTAGCACTAATGCTTATTTTTGCAAACTTCTTCCGACATATTTATAACTGTCACCACACTCTTTTATTTATAATAAGCCCCTTTTATATTTTACAGTTTCTGTATCTTTGCATTATCTCTTATGTGTGTTATTACTAGTGTTGCTTTTCGGAAATTTTCTACTAACATTAAGTATTTTTAAAGTAAGAATAGCATGCGGTTGTGATTACTGCTTCTCTTCTCGATTGCTTAAATGATTTATCTTTTTCTGAAATTGAGTGGAAAAATTTTGTAAATTTTAAAAAAAGAATTCACATTTCTATTGCATGAGTTAGTAATTTATAGAAATAAGAATAATTCCCCAGAATATTTTTAGAATGTATGCAATTCAAAAAATATAGAATTCAATTTTATCATTATCTATTTACAGAAAATATTTTATTATAGTTAAAATTTAAATCAATAGACCTAAGGAAACACTTGGCTTTATCACTCAATTCTTCCAAAATTCTAGAGCTTCGGAATTGGTTAAGGTTATCTTAGCCTTTTATTCCTACGGTGTATATTTAAAATGAGGCATACTTAAATTAAAAAATGTAAGTTTCCATGTCAAACTGATGAAGTTCTCAAGCATTCTAGGAAGCAAATATGTGAAGTATTTTATTCTGAAACTAATACTGAGTGGGAGCCAAATAAAAATTTATAACTACATACTTTTACTATTAAAATATTGATTTCATTACTTTATAAGTTATTTTAAATTTTGTGTTGAAATAAGATAAAAGAAAATGATTGACGAAATTAGATCATAACTAAAGGATGCTTCTAAATTTTAATTTAAATGGAAGATATAATCATGTAAAAATACAAAACTCACTTTGTTAACGAAGTTTTATCACATTTTAAATTTTCTTTTACAATATAATTGTAAAAAAGAAAAATGAAAATAGCATATGCACTGAGCCTTATTTTCTCTCTCTTTGATTATGAATCTCAAATACTTTGTCTCTCATCCCATTATGAAATTCAATCTCAAACGGTTTAGTACTTTTTGTCTTCATCAAAGAATAAAGATTCAATCGCTGCCGCAAACGTAAGAATTAAATTAGTCACTTTATCAGTCACTCAAATAATTGCTTTCTCCTTGATAACTTGTCAGCTTTTAGGCATTTTAATAATCCTGAAACCATCTTTCAAAGTCTTCCAAAACGTTCCGTCTCTTCCGAGAGGGAATTTTTTTTTAAATCTTTTTTATTCTTAAAACGAACGCTAACTCTTAACAAGCTCATTTCTAATTCGGTTCAGTACAGTTTAAAGACTCTAGGAAAACTAAATTGGGAAGAATTCTCGGCAGACACTTCAATTAACCAAAGATTTTTCCAAAAGTATTCTCTCAACGGTTGTCAACAATTAATGCTACTCTCATTTAAAATCTTTCATCGCATCTTCTAGAACATCTTACATCGTTCACTTAAAATTCTTTCTTTCTGTATTCCGTTCTAGAGAATGCTTATAATAATCTCGTTCCTATGTATTTAAATAAAGAAAAACAGAGAAATTGAGATTTTATGCCTAAAGTAAATGAAATACCATTTCTTATACACTCATTAAAAGCACAATCATTGAAGCGGAATCAATTAAGTGGGGGGGGGGTACTTATGTTGTTAGAATAATTGTTAAATTAGTAATTAGATTAAGTGCTTCATTGATTAATAACAACATAATTTATAATTGATGATAAATTACTGGACAAATTTTATCTATGTTTTATTCTTCAACATTCTCGTGCATTCTCAGGAAATAAGGACACTCTCGCTCAATACCCGAATAATTATATACATTTACAGATTGATGTGATAGTTTATAATATGTCATCAAAATTTAAATATTTAATAATATTATTTTATTTCATAAAAAAATTCATATCAAGTAAGCCCATTTTATGTCTTTGGATCAGAGTAATCGGTAGCCTTCAGTTTGGCAGTTCTTGTTTTTAATTCCTATCAGGTTTGAAAATTCAGGTTTGAAAATTCAAGCTGGTTCAGAACTTACTTTAAATTGGAGAACTCAATCCAGTTAGCTTCAGGTGCAAAAAGTAACCGTGAAAGCAAACTATTTTTGATTCTTAAAAAAAACTTGTGGTTCAATCCTTGTTAAATTCATTTGAAAAAATTAAATCAGAAAAAAGAATAACAACATTGACATAATTCATAAAATTAATCAGAAATGTATTCATAACCGTTAATTTTTTATATAAATGGAAGTAGGGTACGTGGATATAGTTTTCAAATTTTATTTTTTTAAAAAATGAAACATAATAAATCGCAAAATTAATTCTTGACAAATTTCTATATACTGAAATGTAATATTTTGTGAAAAGATTTTATTATCTTTACTATATTAAATTAATTATTAAATATAATTTAAGAAACGATAGAAATTTTTATTATATGAATTGTAACGATTTTGTAAAGCAAAGGAATGGTCTCCTTCTCTTAAGAAGATTTATTTTTTAAAAAAAATCATGATATTTAGGGCTTAAAGAAACTTCAAGTGGATACGCAGTTTCTCTTAAATTATGGGGTATTAGGTTTCAGTCTAATTGGTTATCTCATTAAAAATCATGTTGGCAAGAGTAATCCAAGACAATGATTCTGCACGGGAAAATAATTTCCTTCACATCAGAGTCGTCTAGACCTTTTTGCAGAACTTCTTTAATACCCCTTAAGGGAAATCAATCGGAAATTCAAGCAAAGTCGTAATTGAAAAGCATGTATTTTTGTTAGTTGCAGAAAAGGTTTTCAGTTAAATCCTTTGTTTTAATTGAATTTGCCAATCCCCATTAATTATACCTGTTTTATTGATACCATCCATTCTGGATGAAAAAATCTTTCTCGTTAATATAATGCATTAAAGAGGAAATGTTTGGACTGCATATCACAGAAAATAGTTTGATGATCAACAAATGTTTGGAGTATTATTTTCAAATAATAAAATTTATTCTAAAAAACGTCTACCTTTTTTAAAAGATTTTAGCTAAATTACTAAAAAACATGATTTCTTATTGTGTATTTTAATTATTTCATTATAATCTTGTTATCTTTTGGTTAACTGCATTTAATTGAATATGAATAGATATAATTTTGGATATTTATACATAATTAACAATTTAAAAATGAGTTATCAAAGTTTATGTACTATTTAGAAGCTAAGTTGTGAAATAATTTTTAAAATTGATTCTCAAATATTAAAATCAATATAAATAATTTTTACTTTTCTTAAGCTATAATTCTGCAAAAAAATTCATTAATTATCTTCCTGCAAAATAATTCCTATATACATTAAAAATATGTTGCAAGTGTTTTCTGGAATTTATATTAGCTTTCTTGTTTAATACTTGAAAAATACAAAACACACATTTATTAAAAATTACTACAAAAACACTAGCTGACGTATTAATAATACAAACAAATCATTTATATAAAAAGTAAAGAATGTCAAATTTTATAATAGAAAAGTTATGAAAATGAAATTTCCATATGCACTGTCGTAAGAGAAGCAAATTTATGAGCAAATCAGCATTCCAAGAGAAATTCATTCTAATCCAGATTTGGTATGGAAATATTTTCCTTACACATGATAAAAACTTCTCTAAACATAAAGGAAGAATAAAAATAAGTTGCTTTTTAAGTAAAAATCTTTCCCTGAGAAATTGTGGGAAAGGAAATTCATAAACAAGAAACTTAATTCTCAATATATTTTTCTAAATTGTCTTCATAAAATAAAAGAAACAAATTATCATTTCATGAGATTTTCATTAAATAAAATAATTGCAAACATCGATAAATTTAAATTTATTTTTAAAGTCAGCAATAATTAAGAATTTATTACAAAGAAATTTTCAATTAATGAGACTTCTTAAGTGGTAATTAAGGAAAAATTCAGAGTAATTTCTGTAATGAAATAAAAACATTTAAAACGCTAATTTTATAATTATTGAGAGGTCCAAATAGACTTAAAAGAATCACCAACAGAGAGTCATTTAATTTAGTATTATGGTTAGATTATATCTCAAATAGTAATATTCATAGCAATAAACTGTCAAAATATTAGAACAAAATCTTAACAATAGTATTAAAATAAATTTTACTATTTCACAGTGAGGAAAAATTATTAGGTATTTCAAATTTTAATAGATTATTATTTAAAATTTTTATAATTTATGGTGTCTTAACATTACTATTTTGCTCTGTTACTGCAGAAAATATTTCTTAATAAAAAAAAGACTTCAACACACACTTTACTCTGATTTGGACTAAGTTTATAGGATTCTTTGAAATTGTTATAAACTGGTAAATATTTGATCAAATTACAAGAATTGTCCAATCCATCAAAACAAGGTGAAAGAAGAAACAATATTATTACATGAAGAAATGATGATTTAAGATTCTTTCAACTGTTAAGAGCTTGTTAAAATATAATTAAAAGTTACGGGTTGACATTGGCAGAGTTCCACCTATAGAATATATTACCTTTTGAACTAGATATACGTGACTAATTTCTATTCGGAATCAACTTAAATAGCTATGAAAATTATACAATCTGTTATCAGTATACTTCAAAATATATAGCGCATGATTCAAGTGCAAATTCTGACGTGTATCTCTATTGATGCGATATAGATTGAGCATTCATCGTGAGTGAAGTCAATGGCATATAATTTCTCTTCTATAATATATTTCACCACTTAATAATGCCTGAAATTAATCAAGAAGAAAGAGAATTGAAAACGTTTTATTCTTATTACTTACACGTTCTAAAGTATCTCTTAATACATAAAATCAATAATGCTTTATGTCGTTAAAACCTACGCTCAGTATAAAATACTTATTTTTCGGGATTTTTACGTTAGCTTCATGTTTTAAAGAATGAGAATGATGTAATTGATATGACAATGAAGAATCTATCATTTTGACGATTGAGAGTTATAATCGTCTTGTTTAAAAAAAAAAAAGAAAAAAAAGAAACAAGGAGATATCAGTTTTTGGACTGTGACAGATCGAACATCAAAAAATTAAAGAAACAAGAAGATTGATATTTTTTGACATACATACACAATATATATATTGGGAATTATTTAACAACAATATGTTTTTATAATATTTAAGTGGATTTGTTACTTTTTTAAAACAAATTTTTCTTATATGCAGGTGATTATCAAAATAATGGAAACACTTGTTAATAAAAAGGACATTTAAAAATTCACTTCGTAAGCATTAAAATGTAATCTTAGCTATCAGATTGTTTTTAATATAAAACATATATTAGGTAGTATGAGAGAGATTTAGCAGAGTTGTCTACGTTTCAAATTTTGGTTAGAAGCGTAAAATGTCAGACCTCACAGATTTTCAGAGAAGCCAAACTGTAGGAGCCCAACTAGCTGGAGAAACAGTGACAGTTCCATTGCAACTTTTAGGCGTTTCTAGAGGTACTGTGTTTAAAGTCATGACAGCATACACTGAGCGTGGAAAGACAAGCTCAGCAAAGAAAAATAGTAGTTAGAAGGAGAAGCTATGTAAAAGAAATCGATGGGTATTAAAGCAGATTGTAATGTCTAAAAAAACAACTGTAGCCAAATTGACGGCAGAACTCAATCAACATCTGGATTCTCCCGTGTCAATGACTACAGTGAAGAAATAGCTTCATAAAGAGAACATCTACGGCAGGAAAACAATTCCCAAGCCATTTGTCACAGATCCTTATGTGAAATGCCGTGTAGAGTGGTGCCACAACTACAAAATCTGGGCGATGGATAAGTGGAAGACGAATCATGTTTCCCATTTTTCCCCACAACAGGACAGGTACATGTCTGGAGAACACCTGCAGAAGCAAATGATCCTGATTGCCCCCTTCCAAATATGGAGGTGGAATGGTCGTGTTATGGGCAGCTATGTCATGGTTTTCTTCTGGTCCAATCCAACCCTGAAAAGAAGGATCACTGGGGAGAAGTACAGAAAAGTTTTAGCAGACCAGATCCATCCTATGATTCAAGCTTTGTTTCCTGCAAGAGATGGAATATTCCAAGATGATAATGCCCCCATTCATGCATCTAGAGCTGTGTAATCTTGGTTTGTTGAACAAGAGGATGAAATGGAACATATACCTTGGCCCGCACAGTTCCCAGACATCAATATAATCAAACCGTCTTATGGGTAGGTCTATTTTAGAGCTTTCAATTCGGAATCGATATCCTCCACCGGCTCAATATCTTCATGAAGAATGGTGCAATATTCCTCTGAACACTATTTAGAATTTGTACTATTCGATTCCCAGCTGTATTTCATGTCCTACGCCATATTAATGAAGGATTCCTTCAAAATCCAAGGTGTTTCCATTATTTTGCTAACCACCAATACAATAAAATATATCAGAAAATTCTCTTTCTGTTTTAAAATTTTCTTTCAAGTTTTAACATCATAAAGAGAAACAAATTTTATACAAAGAAAGTGAAAAAAAAAGTTCCGTATCATTTTTTAACAACCCTATAATATGCTACTGAAATAAGCTCCTCAGTTCATTGCAAGCAAATATGAGGAGAAATATTGTTCACTCTTCTATAAACTGTTCTTAATATTTATAAAATATTTCAGTCAAAGTATTCTTAATAGCCTATCATGTTGTTTCAATATAACTTTTGTATAGAATTTAGGATATTTCTCAGTTTTAAAGAAATAATTTCGAGTAAATTGACTTGATAGTTATATGGTATAAACTTGATAAATAGTATACTTTCATAAAATGTTTGCAC
The DNA here is from genome assembly GCA_026290005.1 of Latrodectus geometricus. Taxonomy (NCBI): domain Eukaryota; kingdom Metazoa; phylum Arthropoda; class Arachnida; order Araneae; family Theridiidae; genus Latrodectus; species Latrodectus geometricus. Next base: position 273,010 of record JAPDSC010079775.1, read on the forward strand.
AATATTTTCTATAAATAGTTGAAAGAAATCTGTCTCTTAATTAGACATAAAAACAAGAAATTCCCCAGATTATTTGAAAAAATTATGACTGTGTAGTTTGTTGATTTCACACAAGCATATTAGTTTTTATAATATGACAAACATTACAACAAAATTTTTTGAATAAAATAATTTCTCCTGTGCAAACATGTAATATAAAGTCATTTGGTAAAATGTAAAAAAAATAAACTGGAAGATAAATTTATTTGGATAAGAAAGATATAAAGAGAACTATTTGATTACACACATTTGGATACTGAAAATGAAAACTATTTTTTTATTAAACAGTTTACATTAAATTTTTATTAAGTATTAAGATGCAAAATAAACTTCATTTGTTTTTTAATTTAGTCAAAGCAATAATTGAATCGGGTATTACAAATCTCTGCAGAAAGAAATCAATCCAAATTATTATTTTCTTTCATTCATGGCCGAAAATAACTTGAAGTAATTTAGAAGATGTATTTGACTTGCAATTTTCCTATAGATTTCATTTATTAACATTGTATGATCGTGGGACATTTTCTTGATATATGTGTTTCTTCACCGAGTTGCTTAGAAGTTTTTATAAATGCAGACGAGTTTTTGGTTCTCGTACAACCTATAGAAATTTTTTTACTTAGTCTAACATTTAAAGTTATTTTTCCTTTGTATAAGACCTTGGCATCATTGTTGCTTATCATTTATTTGCTTTCTTACAATTTTTGTGCTGTTTTGTTTTCAGCTTAGGTCAATATTTTTTACCATCTGCACCCATTACGTATTTATTTTTGTTTAACAGTATGGTATAAACTTTTCACTCAGCACTAAAGAAATTGAAGTCACCAGCATTTCATAATAGAAACCATACAAAAATTGAAATATCAGTACACATAAAGCGATTATTCTATACTTCATTCTTCAAATATGGAATTATCTCTTATTGTTGAAGAATTGCCAAAGGTATTGGAAAAATTTCCAAGGAGTAAAATGCGCAATTGCATAAAAATTGTTATGATATTTGGATGGCTGATTTTTGCAAGAACTAATTGTGTAATAGATCCTTTTAATATTTTTGGACTAATAAAAGGCCGAGAAAGGTAGTTATAAAGTCACGTGATCTTTTGAGTGATTCTAAATTAAATAAATCATTCCTTTACATTTCTTAAACATTTATTTTTCATTTTCATTCATTTAGATGTTACATATATATAGATATACATATATGTTTACATATTCAATTTGTATTAGAATTCTTTCAATTAAAAATATTCAATTTTAAATACTGCGAACTCTATTCAAAATATAATATACATTTACACTGCAAACTTTATGCAAATTATAATATACACATTTACAAATATATTTATTTAAGTATTTTTGGATGCTAAGTTAATATCGGAAAAATTAATGAGGTCGTATTAAATATAAAGTTTCTCACTTGTGCTTTAAGCAAAATTGAGAGGGATTTTTCTACCTGTTTAACTTCATCATTGCGAATTAATATAAATCAGATTATTCTGGAGAATGATTTTAGACATTGTAGATTTCTTAATTGGGACAAACATCTAAATCTTAGTGGTACAACCATATGGAAGAAAATGGTAAGTTATAAAGAAATCAATGGGAACAATATGAATCAAAGACTTCTACCAATAATGAAATACAAAAGTTAAGTGCTCAAACAATTTTTAAATAGTGTAATATGCTCTCAGACATAATAGATATTATTTTATAATACAAGACTGTGCTTTTGATATGAAAAACATTCTTTTTAAAAATTATTTTATTGTATAGAATTTTTATAGCTTTATTTCATATAATAGTTTGCAGGTACATGTATACATATGCATAATCTCATTTTATATAACATTATGCAGTCAGTTACACCTATTTTGACTAACTAATTAATAATTTAAATATTTAATGAATAAAATGGTTTGCGAGAAAAGCTTAAGGAAACAAACGCTTCACGATACATTAATCTCCTTCTCTGACCAAGTTATATTCTTAGAAACTGCTAACGAATGCTTATGAAGAACAGAAAAGAAGAATCTTTTGCGAGTGAAATGTGCTAGCATAATTTAATGCTCTAAGAAACTGTTAATAGAGAGTTATAGCTATTAAAAATTAAATATTAATATAATTTATATGCTATCAATGTCATGGAAGAGATATTTGGTGTTCTAGCTAGTAGTTTTTGAGTTATTTCTTTAATTGATTCGCTAGCAGAAATATTAAAAACTTTCAACTAGAGAATTTGCTTAAAATTTTAACTATCATTTAATTATGAGAATATTTTTATCGTATAGTAAAATAAGCACTTCTATAGAAGTTTAAAACAAAATAATTTTGAAATTTTATTTAAAATGTTAAGAAGTATTTCTTTATGATTGACTATTGGTATGATTTTAGTATTTTCTTAATTATTTTAATGTTATGTATTTGAATTAAGCTTTCCCATTTAATATTTGTCATACAGAATAACGATTCATTAAAAAAATTCATTAAACTCATTAAAAATTTAATTAAGTTAATCGTTAATCGAATTTCAAATTTCGATTAACGATTAACTTAATTAAATTTATATTTTGTTGCTTATTTTGTGATCATAAAATTAATATGATGAACAAAAACTTTAACATTAAAAGTTATTAAAAATTTGGAGTAAGTTTTTTATTGAAACTAAAATTAAAATTAAATTTATCAGAAGCAGTGAATTTATGAAAAAATATATTTAGTAATACGCCATATTTGTACACATTAATGCTCTCTAAAAATTTGAAAAATATTAGAATTGATATCATGAAATTTGTGAAACATACACTTTAAAATTTTATAACTATTATGTCTTAACAACAAATAATGAATGTAAATAAATAGTTACATTTTGAATTAACCTCGTATTTTTCCATTGCTGCTGATTACATTTTTGTATTTGATTAATTTTCAGAATTCATCTCTTAACTATATAGCTGCCCTTAATTTTCTCAATTTATTTTCATATTCTTAGCTTCAGGAAACTGGAAAACACACATTTCATATTGATTCGAATTTCACAAAATTGTTAACAAATACTTAATTAAAAAATTTTAAATACAAGTTTTAAATTTAGGTTTAATAAGTTTTAACGTTAAATGATACAAATAAATACATAAATATACATTTACATAAATTACACTTGAAGTGTGCTAAATATTTCTCTTTGCTATTGTAATGTAGTTCTGCTGAAAATCCAACTAATTATCTTTAATAATAAGGGGCACCTGCTAATTTAAGTACATATTCTTAGGTATACAGACATACAATACCATTGTTAATATTTTGTACTTTTTTCTTATTATTCTAAACTTATTTACTAAAAATATTAATTGTAAAACAATTACTTGTCTTTTTCAGAAAAAAGTAATTGTATTTTCTGGGGGGGGGGAACGAATTAGCAAATACCATCTCTTTCTATAACTACAAAATAAGAAACAGAAGGTTAATTAAATATTAAAATATATTTATAGCCTCCCAAATTTTGAAGTGGTCGCATTCCGAAGAAATCTATAGAGATTTTACTTAGAAAAGTAATACAAAATTGAATGAAAGTAGAAGGGAAGAAACTAAGATAAAAGAAAGCATATTTCGTCGTTATTTCCTCTGAGAGAAAAGCACGCACGCTGGCAATGCTTTACCATTACAGAAAATGAAATGCACATCTTGAAGAAATCATCAGAGTAGAAGAAAATCAATTGGCAGTGATTTTATCTGCTTCATTGAATAACATTTTATCCTTTTTAGTCTATTTATGAAGTACATTATGCTCCTAGAAAGCTATCATTTAAGAATGAGATCATTGAGAAAGAAAATTCTTTTATTCTACAAATACTTCATTAACATAGAATTTTTATTGTGCGATACTCGTTCACACTTTCACAATAAATGTTATTAAGTAATTAGAAAAACGTGTGGAATAGTGAGGATTATTTTAATCCTTTAAATAAAAAATTTATTCTATTTGTAAATTAAGAAAATAGGAACTTCTGTAATTAAATACATTATTTGATATTCCTCTAAAAAATTGTCATGTTAAAATGTTTTAAAATTTCTTAGATATCAAAATTAATGTGTTCAAACGAAAAGATTGGAACGACAGGAAGAATAAAAAAGAAAGAGAATATCTCTTTAAGTGATGGTAATTCTGAAATAAAATTAATGCACTAGAATACAAATAACTTTGATATCATTATTTTTATAAGAGTAATTTAAGGAAAACATAATTACAGCGAATGCCATCAAATGAGTTATGAAGATAAAGGAAAAATATCTTAAAATGATTCGAAGAAATAAAACTTTTGAGAACAAAAAGCTTCCTTAGAAAGATGATTGTTTAGGAACAGAAAGGTATTTTATAAAAATTGTTCTAAAAATTTAATGAAAATCAGTGTTTTAAAAACCATGTAAAACAAATGAGTACTTTAGAACAGAAATAGTAAAATATAAAAAAGAAATCATCATAAAATTTGAATCATCAGGCTGATTATGTATCTGGAGCTCTTTTCATAAAGCTTAAAGCTTTTATTTCATCTTTGTATTAATTTACAAAAATCTATCAAAGCTCCTTTAACCTTTATTTTCTAATTGCTTTATTCAATAATTTTATATAATATGGTTATTTTCATTTTATAAAATATCCTTTTTCTTCTCTAAATCTTTACATTTTCAAGTTAGGAGTGTAATCGACTGTAATGTCAGTTAAAGTGTGCACGTAAAAGGAACTCAAAATGTAAGTGAGATGTACATATTCCATTGTCAGTATTATTTTGCTGAAAAACAAAGTATCTCAAAGAATGAAACATAAGATTACGGTATATCTGTGAAGTTTCAAAATAAAACTAACTTTCTTTGGCACCTAGCGTGCTTAACCTTTTCTTCTAACATAAATCCGCGTATGAATTCCTTAAAATTTGAAATCAAAACAGGATAATTGTTATGAATTGGTGATGATATAAGTGCTTGTAGTAAAATGAATATCCAAAAATTATAAATGTGCATAATACAAATATTCTTATCTTTAAATATTATCTTTCTTCACTCTAAATTGTTTAGTTTCAAGAAATAGACGCGAATTTATCCTCACTAAGTTTGTAAGGTGCTTTTTTTTGTTTCAAAAATTTATTTTGACTTTCCTCTAATTTCATTATTCAATTTATTGCATCTACAATATTCATAAAATGTTAAAAAAAATTTCTGTACTATTTTTGAATAACTAAATGAAAAAAAAATCATGAAATAATATTTCATAAAGTTTTTGGTTTCATTTAATTAAATTAATTAGGAAATTTTCAGAAAATTTATAAAGTCTTAATGCATCACGTTTTGATTTCTTTCTGTCTACTAATAATAATCGGTTATGAAAGTGCAATACTCTTAATATTCATAATTTTAATAATTATATTAATTTTCAATAATAAAATTAATTGGGAACATATTTGTTATTAATAAAAATTTTTAAATATATTTTAAATTTGCATTTAATAATATTTTTTTACATAAACTTTGATAGAAAGATATTCCATTTTATAATATCTTTCTATCTAAAATATATGCTACGAAAATATGATATTTTTTAATATTAAAAAAATTATGATGACTTAAAAAAAAAACAGGAAAATTGTGCTCACATTATGTATGATTAACATTTTTTATTTGTCCCATAAAATATTTATAAGTTAAAGTTTTAAGTAATATAATTAATCTCATTGTACTATTTAAAAATTTTGTGTTCGGAGGTTTTTCCTGTACAAAGCAAACATTTATCCAATTGCTGAGAGTTTTATTTGTACGGAGTAGAAAATCTGAAATAACTTTTACAGCAGTTATTTATAAAGAATCTTTCAAGTCTCCTCCTATGGGCTTTCTGACAGCTCAGAATGTTACCTAAACAAGACTAAAAACTAAGAAAATAATTCAAGGTTTTCAGTACTTCGCCTTATCAATGGTCTTATGTTTGGATTGTGGAGTTAAAAATACCGCTGGGATGAACGGGGATTGTCTAATGCCACCTAAGGGATTAGCAAGAATGCAGACCGCAAATCAAATCGTCAAGCACCAATGGTTTATATGGTTTCCTGTTTTCTAACGTAAGTATTTAAGTAGACACTTATTTAGGAAGCAAGACTGTGTAACTTCTACCTTATTTTGATATTTTTGGAAAATATTTATTTTGAAGGATGAGTTGGCATGAAAAATTCAAGCATTAAAAGAAAGTCAAATATATTTCCGTGAAAAGTTTTAAAAGAATAAATTAAATCTTCATTAAAGCCTAGGAAATTTTAAGATGTTTAAGTATATAGATTATATTAAGAAGTTATAATAAAAATAATGACAACAAAAATTTCAAAAAAATAATAACTTCGATTACTTATTTCTCAACATTGACAGGCCTAAAAAACAAGCAGTAAAAAAAATGAAATAAAATGCATTAAATACTTTCGATTCCATATATTCATACATTTTGGTTATAAATTCATTAATTATTGTAGTAATTTTAATATTATAAATAAAAATACTTTTCTAAGCCAAATTAAATTAGAACATGGAATATATAAATAAAAAATAAAAAGAAATTTAAATCCCGACAAATAATGATTATAATAGGAAAAAGATTAACATTATTATTTAAAATTATTCTTAACGGTGAATTCGAAATTGAATTAAAATGCTGAATTCAAGAAATTTAATGCTGCGTTTGTGTTGTGACTTTATAATTAGAATATATGTACGTTATGTATCAAGAAATTTTATGTATTTATTTATACAATAAAATTAAAAGAATATTTTAGTGAACGATTTAGTGGTAGTTTTGACCTATTTTAGTGTGATAAGGAAACTCAATTTAACTGAGAATGAATGAAAATTGGGCTTATATTGAAAATATTAATAATTATCTTTAATCCAAGAGGTTTAATTGATAATATTCAGGTCAATTTTACATTTATCTCTTTTAATTTATAAAATAATATCAATTAACCGTCGTAAATATTATCAATGTCAACCTCCTAATTTATTTACATACTAAATTACTTACCAAATTATAAATTAAAAAATAAATAATTTATTTACTAAATTACTTTATCAGCAAAAAATTTTTTACTCGTAAAAAACAAAGAAAATCATTCATAACTTATTTTTTTATATATTTACAATATTATAGTGGAGTGAAAATCAAATGTCACTATTTTATGGTCTTCAAATTTCCCTTAATACATTTATAGTAATAATTGTTTATTATTGATTTCTCAGTATTTCGAATTTTTTTTCAAATCAGATTATGTTTTTCTGATTGCCTGTTGGCAGCAACAATATAACTATGCCTATATCAATATCTTGTACACTGAGTTTACACGCTTGTGTGCTTTATAGCACTTATAATATGACATGTCATATTACATTGCTTACTACACTACACCTACTTCAGCTTAATTCAACTGACAATAATAGCTCGTGGGCTCACACTTCCCTGAATTTCACGTGATTGAATCGATCATAGGTTACTGATTGACCATTTTGCTTTTTCATTCCACATTTTAAAATAATTTATCTCTTTGCGAAACAAAGCAATTTATCTTTGATATCACTAATTGTTAAAAGTAAACTCTTCACAAATAATGGATGAATTTCTTTCATAAATTTATAGATTTGCATCTCCTGAAATGAAAATATTTTAGAATAATTATGGTTCTAAATTAATTCTATAGATATAAATAATCTTCCAAAATTAATAGGAGTTAAGTTATGCAATTTAAAAGATTTAAATTCAAAAACTAAATTAATTTATTTCTATTGTATTTCAAAGTTGAAAATAAATAAATAGATTTTTTTTGGTATAAAAACATCAAATAAAAATAAAGCTTCGTTGTGCATGATAATTTAAAATAAAAAATATTTTCTCATATTAACATAGATAAAAGAATTTAATTACATGCGATTGAAAAAAAAACTACATGAATATTTTATCTAAAATGGAAAAATGAAAAATATTATTAAAGATTAAACCAAATGCATTTTTGAAGAGACTTAGAGAGCAGCTCGTTTTCGTCATTAATTATTATACTTCATTTACTGAAAAATAAAAATATGTATTATATATAAAAAAACAATTAAAATGATTAAAAAGCAAATTAATTGCTTTTCATTAATAATTCATTTCTTTTGAAGAAAAAAAAAAGATCCGAGCTAATGTTTTAAGCAATCATTATAAATGAAGTAAAATGTTATTTACTTACAACTTAAGAAAAAAGTTCCTTTACATATACTTCAATATTTCAAAACAAGAGATTTTCTTCATCAGAAAGAGATCATTTGAATTTTTTTAAGAGATTTTCTTATAAATGGCTCAAATAATAGACTTTCCTCTCAAAAATTTGTTTTATTGATGTTAAATCACATTCATCTCATGATCATTTATAAACTTCCTAAGCATTTTAAGCAAAAATAACTGACATAATTATCCGTAAACGAAATAATTTTTAATCTTTAAGGACTAATAGTGTTTGAAAAAACACAGAAACTTATCTAAAAGGAATGAAGCACATAAATATTTCTTAATTATTTTTAACTAATGACCTAAATTTAACTGAAGGAGTTAGAAGTGATGAAAACCTGTATCTGTTAAAACCAAATTATTTAATACGAGAATAAATTACGTTCAATTAATTAATTTATGAATAATAATTAAATATATTAATAATTATAATTAATTATTAAAACACAATCGATTGGAAATTAATTTGATAGTTCAATGATTCATGTTTTTATAGTATTTATACCAGAAATTTTTAATGCATTCGTGCTTTTAATCAAAATAAGTACATATTTTTAATTTTTTAATCATTATTAATATTATATTATTTAATAAAAATATTATCATAAAATGAGGAATATTCATATTTAATTGTAGTGATATCCACATTATATATGAGATAATTACATTTTATGATATTTGCTTCAACAAATTTCTGATAAAAATTAATGTTAACAGTTATGGGTTCTTTTTTTATAAAAATTATGATGAATTTAAATATGCGTAGATACATAATTTCAATAGTAGGATGAAAAATTCGTTAGATATTTAATGGGAAAAATTATCTAAAAGTTTTGAATGTTTAAAAATAATTAACATTGAGAAGAAAATAATTATATTTTAATGACACTTGGAAAATTTTTGGTAAATACAGAATAAACATAAGCATGTATCATAATACTGGGAAATGATATGAATCTCAATTTCTTACATCAAGTTCTAACGAAATATTTTGAGATCGAAATTAATTCCAGTGAAAAATGTTTAGTATATTAATTTGCTTTGGGACATTGATCATTCAATTCTTAAAATCTTGCAAGTTGGATATTTATATAAAAGTTTTATTGCTATATTTCATGATCCTTTTTTTAAATTTTTATACAAACATTTATGGTAAGAACTGTGAATTCAAAGTAAAATAACTGTTTCTTTACGTTTATTTTGAATACAGACTCGACAAAATTGACATTACATGTGTTAAGTATTTTCAGTCAAATTAGTATACATAAATAAAAAGAAGAATTACTAAAAAGAATAAAAAACCTTTTCCCCATTCAGTACTGTGAAGTAAGATATAAATTTAAAGATGAAAAGGAAACTAAGCTATATTTTTATACTAATTAAAGACTAAAATTTTTAAACCAATTAAAATAATTTTAACTTTTTAAATAAGATGAATAATCATAAATAAAGAAAAAATTCAGAAAAATGAAAGAACGTAGAGACCGTAGCTGGGTACATTTATAAATCTACGTTTTATTACTCAGCTTGAAAAATCCCCCCATTAGTTTAACTTCTATTTATTGGTAAGAAAAACCATTATAAAAATGGAATGAAGTGCTCAGTTTTACCTTATCATGCTTGTTTTTTTAATACAAATGTGCAGAAATACAAATCAATTTTATGAAGTGTATGCTTTTATATCCTTATGGGTAAAATAATCTATATACGAAAAAAAAATCGTAACTTTATATTCAGTAGGGTGAAAACCCAAATAGAAGTAAAGCAAAACACCATTAAACTAATTACTCAATTGTCATTGAAAAATTTAACCCAGAATGAAATATAATTGTGTAAAGTTAATTGTATATATGCATTGCTCAAAGCAATTGAAGGATATTGTAAGTTTTATTTAAAATAAAAACATAAGTGAAATTATTTTAGCCGAAAATGGAAGAAGAGAATCACAAATGAAAATTTTTCTGATTTTCAAACTGTGGAGTATGCTAATTGTGAGTCGACGTCAAAAACGTCACTTCAGTGGTAGTGAATGAAATTTGACTTTCAACTGAATAAAAGACAATAAAGACAAGTATGATCGGCATTCAGTGACTGCTTTGTTTCAATGAGTACGATGTCTCAGCGAAGTAATTTAACCAAATCAGAAGCTTGGAGAGTTGTTGGACTTCTGACTGGTAGCCGATATAGGCATGAGATCCTCAAACCTATTGTTGTCCCTTAAGCTGCAGCAATTGGAGATGACTTCATTGTAATGGACGATAACTGCAGGACACATCATGCTAACCTGTTGGAAGATTTCTTTTTAGAGGAAGGAATCGTACGAATGGAATGGCCTGCGTGTTCTCTTGACATCAATCCAATAGATCACGTTTGGGATGCTCTAGGAAGACGAGTTGCGGGCCATCAACCACCCCACAAACTCTCCAAGTACAGAAAAGAGCTTTTCTGGAAGAGTGGGACAGAATACCCCAACTCGTGATTAATAGCCTCATTGACTCCATGCCTCAAAGGTATTCAACGTTGCTGGTCGTCAGTGGAAAGCATAACCTTTACTGAAAATTATTTCCTTTGAAGAAAACACCTTTTCTTTTTCTTTTTTTCTCATATGCACAAATTGTGTGTTTTTCCTTTTGTACACAAATACATAATAAAATGCATTTTTTTCTGCCAAACACGTGTAATTTATTCTCATATAACCTACTACGTCTTTCGACCATATATCTATCAGTTAAAATGTTTCCTAGACACAAGATCCACCTAAAATCACAATATTCTTTAATTGTTTTGAGCAGTGTATATTTACATGTATTGTAATTATTATACTTATTTTGCATTAAGGTACTGCTGAGATTATCTGAGGCAAATATTAAGATTGTAAAGAAATGCTAAATTATAAGTAATAATAAAATATTAAAAATCAGCATTATTATGTGGGTTATGATACCTATCCGTGTTCAAGCAATGTGTCTCAGATACATAAATATAATATTTGTACAAAAAAAAGTTCCCCACTAATTTTTACTAAAACCCAGTGGTCATCTAGGGATAGTTTTTTCTAATACCATAAATTCAAACTGAAATTTTCTTTTCTAATTAGGTATAGTAATTTAAATTTTTGGTTTTTTTGAATAGTGATCGTGAAAGAGAAATAAAATATGTAAGTTGATATTATTAGTATTTTATAACTTTCTGGGAGCTGAAAAAAGGATCCCCTATTAGAAATCAGTTAATTTATTCAATATTCAAATCTTATAAAAATTGTTTTATTATGATTCATTTTATTTAAAAAGTTTTTTTAAAAAGAAAATGTCATATTTTTCTGTAGAATTATTACAAATTTTAAAAAAATATAATTTCTCTCCTTACAGATATATTTTAACTTTATTGACTATTTTCAGGGGAACATACAAAAATTGTATTTTCAAATCTTGCCTTTTTCAAGATTACATTGTCATTACGATATTCATTTTACAGTTTTCTAATATTTGAAGTTTTTTTATCTACAATATTCTCAAAGATTTAAAAACAGTTTTATAATAGGTAATAGTATTCCTACTAGGAATTTTTAAGATAATGTTTTTCATTATCTTGGAGTTCTTAATATATATTGCATTTATGCTAAGTAAATATTTGTGGACAATAATGTATGTGATTGATTTTAAAGTTAGCTTAGATTAAAAATTTTTTTTAACATATATATATATATATATATATATATATATTAACTTCTAAAAGGAGAAATTATAAAACATTCTTTTTATGTATTTATGATTTGTGTTGTTGAACAAGCAGTGATTATTCTAATATGTTATTTTAAAGAGAAGTGTGTCATACTGATTATACTAAGATATCATTAAATATTAAATTCACACTCACACACAGACACATATATAGTGACATTTTGGTACTGAAAGTTGGCAAAATTTCAGTTTTTAATCTCTAGAATCATTTTAAACTTCAAGATATTTATATTTGATTAGTGTGGAATAAAGTGACTAAATGTAAAATAAGTTACTTTAACGAAGGAATTAGCTGAACATTCTTAGCTTCAGTTTAGGTTTATTTATTTTTCCTACTTTTATCATAGAATATTTTTGCTACTTTTTTTGTTTTTTTCAATAAAAATTGGAAAACAATTTAAGCATTTTATATACAACCTGGTTACAATAACTAAATTTTTTATTATTAATTAAAAAAAGAAATTTTAGAATGTTCTTACTAGAAAAATATATATTAGTGTTATGTATAACTTCCTAATGTGAAAAATCTTTATATTAACTTAAAATAGTGAGAAAGTTATATTTTTCTTGGATTTCAAGATGTTTAGAAAAGGAAATACATAAAAAAATATTTGAAAAAAGAATGCAGAGTATAAATGTTTTTTTTTTTTTGAAAAATCACAATAAGCTACAAAAATGAGTGCATCAAAAATTTACATTTCGTATGAAATCTTTGTGTCAAATTAAATAACTAGGAATTTCAATTTTTATGAGTGATGTAAAGATATTCAATACAGTTTGCTATAAAAAACAGAAAAATCTTTTATTACCTCATATCATTAAAATACTTCTTCTAGGAAATAAATACAGAGGTTTCTCACATCATTAGAGACGCTGTAATATTAAGAGTCAATGAAACATCTCTCACTTAAATTGAAATATTGAGCAGGATATTTCATTTATCTTTAATACAATATACTTGTGTGTATTTCATTTAATATGTTTCTAAAAAATAAAATTTTGATGCATCAAAAGGTTGTATTGCAAATCCTAAGCACAATAAAAATTATTTTTAAAAATTTTTATAATATTAAAATTTAGTACAGTTGCACTGTAAGCGCATAATTAGGCATTTTATTGGATAGCAGTAAAATACTCTTTGTAAGTAAAATAGTTATTAATTTTTGAGGAAATAAGTAAAAGGGACTTTAATTAATAAAAAAGTATTTTTCTATTGATAAATGAGATGAAACTACAAACATATGCCAATCGATAAAGTCTGACGAAATAAATATCTGAAGTTTCTTAACACACAAATGGATCTATACAAGTTTGACGTTTAGATACAATGTAAAAAAGATGCAGCTGAGAAAAAAATTGGAGTTTTGAAAACGTACCTCACATTAGTGGAAAGAAAAAACTTAAAGAGCCTTTGGCGGTACTGAAACAAATTTCAATACACGATCTGTAAAAAAAAAGAGGAAATAAATAGGAACAAGAGCACAAGTTCAATAAATTTTGTGCATGGAAAAATCGATATTAGTATCAATGTGGCGCTTTTCATTGCTACCTGCTTTTTTCTTTCTATTTTGCTTTTTCTCGAAATCATGATTGATGCAAATATGTTCTCTTGGAAGGAACTGTTTTTCCTTTATTTTAGACATCTGCGTTATTTGAAATCGAAGAGTAGAAATGTCTCTTTCCACTCGTTCCATAACAGATATTTCTGTGATTACGAGCGTCTTCTTTAAATTATAAATCAATTTAAATTTATTTGCTTTATAACTATAAAAAAATTATGTTAATAATATCAATCAATATTTTTAATAATTTACTTCGCATTTATAATAAGAAAAATTGGCTTTGTGAAGGCATAACATACAGGATTATTGAAAATGTTTCAAGAAAAATTCTACATTGTATTCAAAGATTAACTATTGTTTCATAAATTAATTTATGATATTTTGGTCCTTCTGATGTCAATAGGAGGCCTTTTGTTAATATTTTACAATAGAAAATCAATTTTGTTGGTATAAATCAATCTATAGGAAAAAAAGTTTTCATCGTCTAATTTCCTATTCTAAGATGAACCATATGCAAACTATCTATTAGATTTACACAGATTAAGTAGTCTATTTTATTAAACTAAAGAAGAAGGATGCTTGTTTAATCTAAATAATTTCTTTGAAAAGTAGCATACTGTTGACAATATATGGCAATGGCACTTGCAGTACATGAATAGAAATCATACATCTTTAACTGATAAGGTATTCCACTACTTTGAAAATGATGAATCACCGATGAAAAGAGTCTTGAACAAGAATGTCACAAGTATCGAGAAAATTAATATTTAATAGGAGAAAAGTCTGTAAAGTACTGGAGTAGTGGGCCAGCTTTCATTGCAAAGTGTTAAGCTTTTTTCAATTGAATGAAATAATAAAAAATATTATATATTAATAAAAGATTTGTTTAAATTTTTCTGCCCTAATACTTTAAAAGATTTTATTAAATCAATCACAAAATTTTAAATAATGCTCATTGTGAATAATAAAGATAATTCATAAATGAATTGATTGGTTGGTTGTGTTTTGTGGCGCAAGGTCCTAAAAGGACAAGCTGCGCCAAGAAATTAAATTTTAATGAAAGTCTATTATGAAAACCTAGACTCAACATTAAAAGAACAAAAATAAGTGTATATATTTATTAAAATCTATAAGTTAAGTAAAATGAAAATAATAATTAAACTTATAAAATTAAAGTCATAAAATTTAAATAAAATTAAGAAACCCAATCACCTTTAAAAATGTGAAAAGGTTTCTGTGGGGTGTTTCCCCCAATAAATCAGACATAGTTAAAATATCAGTTTTAAAACATTGTAAACGTTGATAGTTAAAATAAGGACATGAAATTAAAATATGATGAATTGTGTATGGTTCATTACACGTTTCACACCATGGATTTAATTCATTTAAATATAGATGTCTGTGTGTGAAACGTATGAGTCCAATACGAAGGCGAGTTAATCTAACATCGGCACTTCGTAATGGTAAAATTGATAATGTGGTGAGGTATGGAAAAATAGAGTGCAGTTTGTTCGCGACTTGCATGTCCCATGACTCCTGGCAAAGAGAATGTATAAATCTTTTAACACCCTTTTTCACATCAGAGAGCGGAACAGATGGTGAAATTGGACCTGATGCGGTTTTGCAGCCGCATCCGCTCTCTCATTTCCATCAAGACCTACGTGACTTGGTACCCAATAAAATAAAATTTGGTAACCCTTGCCAGGTAGGGATTACAATACTCTAAAAATCTTAGACACAACAGGATGACTATTAAAATTATTGTCTCTCAAAGCTTCCAAAACACTCATGCTGTCAGTATACATACAAAATTGACGATTATCATCTGTATTCACCTGCTGAAGTGCGTGGTAGATAGCTATTGCTTCAGCTGTAAAGATGGAGCAGGATGAATGTAGGCTATAACTATAATAGGTATTATTGATAAAAAATACCACAGCCAAAATGTCCTGCTGACTTAGAGCCATCTGTGAATACAGGTTTGTAAGATTAATACTGACAACGATGAGAATAAAATAGCTGTTGAAAGACAATAGGTGCTGTGTCAGATCTTCATAAAGAGCAAAGGAATCAATAAAAGTAAATGTCGGGTTATACCAAGGCGGATGACTAAAGTGATTAGATGAATCAATCCGCAAATCACATAGGTCAGTTAATAGAAGATATGATTTAACTCGTGTGAAAAAAAGGGGGATGTTCATTGGACGAGCATTGTAAAGTCTCTTAAGAGAGATATTAGGAATTATGGTGGATGATAAGGGGTCGATATAATCTTAGCGTGGTAATTGAGAAACAGTTGCATTCGTCGCAGGTCTAATGGTAACTGATGACATATCACATATAGACTCTGGACGGGTGAAGTGCGAAATGCGCCAGAACATATTCTCAAGGCAGAGTGATGAATAATGTCCAATCTGCATAAGATGGAAGACCTTACAGATCCATACACAACACATCCGTAGTCAATGCGGGATAAAATCAGTGATTGATAAACCCGAAGGAGTGATGAGCGATCTGCACCCCAAGATGTATTTGATAACACCTTGAGGTTATTAAGCAATCGCTCACACTTCTTCCGCAAATGTAAAACATGTGGAAGAATGGTAAATTTTCTGTTGAAAATCATTCCCAGGAATTTTACCTCATTGACTACAGGTATTGGTGTATTGTTGATGGATCATTATGCAGGCTTGTATTCCTGCAAAAGTGGACACAGTTACTCTTGCTAGGAGATACAGAAAGGCCATTTTCAGCACACCATGCAGCTAATTTATTTACAGAAGTTTGTAATTGTCTCACAATTAATCACATATTGGACCCCTGATATGATATTTATAGGTCGTCAATAAACAAAGTACTTTGGATTGATGAAGGTAGGTGATAAAGGATGTTACTGATGAATAAACTAAAAAGTGTGACGCTTAAAATTGAACCCTGAGGTACACCTTCAGATTATTTAAAAGTATTGGAAAGAATAGATCCAATACGGACTTTAAAATCACGGGAGCGTAAAAAATTCTGGAGGAATATCGGCAAATTACCCCGAAAGCCAACATTATAAATCCTACGGAGAATTCCATAACGCCACGTACGGTCATAAGCCTTCTCTATGTCGAAGAAAATGGAAACGAGATGATTTCTCCGCACAAAGGCATTGTGGATCTGAGATTTCCAAGAATGTAATATTATCAAGAGTGGATCTTCCTTTGCGGAAGCCACCCTGATTAATATGAATACAGTTATTCTTTTCTAGGACATATACGAGACGGGGTGTTGCATCTTCTTCCTTCCACTTAAGCTAATTAACATTCATTTCCTATAGATGGCGCTGTGTTAGGTCATGTGGTTCCATTTCTTCATGATACTGCACTTCTAGCTTTTTCTCTAGTCTTGTTGTTGCTGTTGAATAAAACACTTTAAAGAAACCAGAGGCTCGCACTGACTTATTATGTCAAACCAATAGCCATATTTTATCTCGTGCTACAACATCTGGCGCCCAACGTTAAATTCGCGCAGTATTTGGCACTGCAACTGAATTTCGAGCAATATTTACCCGATCAAATTGGAATTTCCGCTCAAATATTTTACGCTCAAATTGGAATTTCCCAAAAGGAATTATGGATGACAGCTGTTTGATTCAACGCAAAGTTTTGCGGTCTGCTGTAACAAAAACGATTAAAGATATGGATACATGTATCGCAGCCAACAATGTTAAAGAGGCATCCCTCGCATTTTCTATACTGGAAGAAAAATCTGGGAGGCTGTTTGAAAATGATGAGAAAGTCATACAATATCTTTCTTCAACTACCGAAGAAACAGCCAAAGGTAAGGCTTCCTCTTCTGCCGAGATCATAGAGGCTGAATTTGAAAGGTGTGAAAACTACCGTGATGATTTTACTTCTGCGAAACTTCGCTTTGAGGAGTTCCTACAAAGCTCTGCAAATCGAAATAAACCGAAGGATTCCACCGATCGAATCTCCATTAATTTGCCTAGACTGGAACTTTCAACTTTTGACGGTAATCCCAAGAATTGGTTTTCTTTTTGGACCATGTTCCAAAAAATTGATGATGATCCTAAATTGGAGGACGACATTAAATTTGCCTATCTGATGCAGACAACCGAGGGTAAGGCTTTCGATTTTGTTCAATCGTATCAAGTTTCTAAAAATCAATATAAATCTGTAATTAAAAATTTAAAAGCACGTTTTGCTGATGATAAAATGTTAATTGAATTGTATGTACACGAACTGTTAAAACTTATTTTAAATCAATCGCAGAATATGCCTTTCATTAATTTAGTAGATCAATTGGATGCGCATTTGCGCTGTTTAGAAAATTTGGGTGTAACTAAAGAGAAATACGCATGCATGCTTTACCCACTAGTTGAAGCTTCTATTCCTGAAAACATTTTGATTGCATGGGAGAGAGAGAGGAATTCAACTTCCCGATCAGGAAATATGAATAATGACCTTGAACTACTCATGAAGTTTCTTCGGAATGAAGTAATAGGCAGTGAACGGATTCGAATAGCTAAGGGTTTTTGCTCAATGGATAAAACCAAAGTAGATAAAATAAATAAAACTGAATCCGATCGTAAAATAAATTCGGCGCCTCTTGTCCCGACTGCAGCTGCATTAACAACTCAAACTAAAACAGATGCCCGAAGAGGCTATGATAAACGTAACAGGGCTGAGTTATATTGCTTATTCTGCGATAAGCCCACGCATAGAAGTAGTGACTGCTTCACCGCTCAAAAGTTTACATTAAAGGAAAGAAGGGACAGGGTACTTAGGTCAAAGAGATGTTTATCTTGTTTAAAAATTAATTTCCGCGCTGATAAATGTACAATGAGCCTTCGATGCATAGTCTGTACTAAAAAACATTATCCAATATTATGCCCCAATTTAAGCAAAGGGGAAGAATCTGTTGCATGTATTAACAAAATTGAGACAAATAGTGTCGTGAGTCATATCTCGTCTCATTCAGCGGATGTTTTATTACAAACACTTCAAATAAGAGTGTCAGGCCCTTCCAGGTCAAAAATTGTTCGTTGTTTATTCGATTCGGCGTCGCAGCGTTCTTATATAGCTCGTGATGTTGCAGAGTATTTAAACTTAAAACATGACCATTCTGAGTTTCTAACGCATAGTTTATTTGGCGGTATTGAAACGGAAAAAATTAAGCATTCAGCTTTAAAGTGTGATCTTCAGGAAATACGCGGAAACTTTTCGTGTGAAGTAGTATTGTTGGACAAAGAAACTATTTGTGATACCGTTCCTAAAATAAGTAAAATTGATACTAAATGCTTCACTAAACTTGGTATTTATTTATCCGATAGTGAAAATGATAATTCTGATATATCGGTCCTTATTGGTGCTGATTATTTAGGAAAACTTTTGACTGGTTGTATCAGTCAACAGCCCAATGGTTTAACCGCTGTCCAAACGTACTTAGGATGGGTAGTAATGGGGAAATCAGAATCCTCTAAAACTAGTTCTACTCATGCTATGCCCATAATTTCGCTGCATAGTGGTAGCAAAATTTGCGACCTTTGGTCATTGGATATTCTTGGTATTAGAGATCCCGTAGAAAATAAAACAAAAACAGAAATCGATAGTGAAACTTTGTCTTTTTTCGAAAAAACTGTTAAATTTCGTGATGGTAGGTACGAAGTAAATCTTCCATGGATTGAAGGTCATCCTAACTTAAGTGATTTGAGAGATCATTCGGAGAGACGTTTAGGCTCCATGACTTCTAAACTTATCACAATGGAAAATTTGAGTCTTATGACAACATTTTTAAGGAATGGGAACAAAAGGGGATCATAGAACTAGTGTCAGTTAACGAAAAAGAAAATGAAATGACATGCAGGTACCTCCCTCACAGAGCTGTTTTTAAGGAATCTAGTTTAACAACTAAAATACGGCCCGTGTTCGATGCTTCGTCCAAAGATGAAAATGCCGTTTCCTTGAATCAATGTTTAGCTACAGGTCCGAATTATATTGAAATGATTCCCAATATTTTAAATAGATTTCGCAAGAATAAAATTGGCGTGATTTCTGACATAAGCAAAGCATTTCTTCAAATAAGCGTATCTCCTTCCGACAGAAATTTTCTTCGCTTTCTTTGGTGGGAAGACTTTGAAAAACGCAAAATTAAAATCTACAGACATTGTAGAGTGGTATTTGGCCTTTCATCAAGTCCATTTTTGCTTATGGCAACAATTTATCACCACCTAGACAAAATGAAAGAAAATGGGAATGATATCGCTCTAAAATTGAAAGATGCATTTTACGTTGACAACGTAGTGACAAGCGTCGAAAACAATCTCGAGTCGGAACAATTTTCAAAGACGGCTTGTCAAGTAATGTCCCAAGCTGGTTTTGAGCTTACGGGATGGGTTTTTTCTTCTCAAAGTGAAAATCGGGATTTAAGTGACTGTAGATATTCTCCTGTACTTGGTCTTTTATGGTATCCCGATTCAGATACAATTTGCTGTGATGTTAACTGCCTCACAACTGAAATTAATGATAAATGTACAAAAAGGCAACTTTTGTCGATTTCGCAAAAATTTTTCGATCCAATCGGTTTTACCGCACCCGTAACACTCATTCCAAAGCTTCTAATGCAAAAAGCGTGGAAAAACGATAAGCTGGGATGGGATCATAAACTTCCCTCTGAAATTGTAGAGGAATTTAAAATTTGGCTTTCTAACTTGGGTTTTTTGAAATTTATTCAAATTCCACGTTATTTCGGGGGATTAATTGCTGAGTCAACTACTACCATTCACATGTTTAGCGATGCTAGTGGGAGGGCATTTGCAGCGTGCGTGTTTTTGCGTATCGAATGCGAAAATGAAGTTATAATTAGATTAGTTCAGGCAAAATCACGTGTCGCTCCTCTAAGAAAGGATCCCATCACTAAAATCAAAACTGAAATGTCTACACCAAAACTAGAGCTCCTTGCTGCTTTAATTGGTACTCGTTTGGTCCAGACAGTCAAAACTTCCTTGAACATCTCTGGTATCCCAACCTTCTACTGGACTGACTCGAAAGTGGTTCTTTGCTGGATAAAGAATACCGGAACATGGAAAACCTTTGTGAACAATCGAATAAAGGAAATTCATTCGAGTTTTTCAAAAGATGATTGGTATTACGTACCATCTCAAATGAATGCAGCAGACATTGCGTCTCGTGGATGCAACGCCCAAACTCTCTTTTGTCTTCGTTGGTGGGAGGGTCCCAAATGGTTAGAAAATCGAGACTCTTGGCCAAAAACTGAAAACTGTGATTTTTCCGATGCATTGGAACTGGCAACCACTGAGTTAAAACCTACTGTTACGTCAAGTATCTCCTTAAATAACTCCGCATCCAATTTCTTTGATTGGAATAATAAAGTTTCAAAATTTTCTACAATTGTTAGAATTCTGGCTTATGTAAAACGTTTTATTTCTAATGCTAAATCTTTAATAAATAATCGTAGTGAAACCATCTTAAAGGGGAACTTAGCGAATGAAGAAATCGCCCAATCTGAGCTTGAAATATTCATATATATACAAAGACAGACATTCGGAAAAAACCGCAAATTAATTCCTCCTAACTTTGTCATATACCAGGACTCCAATGGTATTCTTAGAGTAGAGACAAAATTAATCTTCACAGGTGATGATGACTTTTTCAGGCGTCCTATCCTGCTGCCAGACAAGCATGAGCTTGTTTCCAAACTCATAGAGGAAACTCATCGAACCTTCAGTCACGCAGGTGTACAAACTCTAGTCACAATCCTTCGTGAGAGATACTGGATCTTGCGATCTAGGAAAACTGTTCGTTCAGTTGTATCCAAATGCATAATTTGCCAAAGATTTAAGTCCAAACCTGCTACTACAATGTTTGCTCCTCTTCCTGAAGAACGTGTGCGAATGTCGGCCGTCTTCGAAACAACTGGAGTAGACCTAGCAGGTCCCTTGGTTCTTCGAAATCGTGATAAAGTTTGGATTGCTATCTTCACGTGTACAGTGTACCGTGCGGTGCATTTCGAGCTTGTCTCGGACATTTCCACACAAAGTTTTCTTCTTGCTTTGAGACGATTCATCTCGCGTCGAGGGCGAGTGAAAACAATCTACTCTGATAATGGAACCAATTTCATCGGTGCAAACAACGAGTTCAAAAATATCGATTGGAGTAAAATTGTGTCTCATTCAGATTTGAAAAAGATCTCCTGGCATTTTAATCCACCTACTGCCGCTTGGTGGGGAGGTTGGTGGGAAAGAGTGGTAAGAATGTTGAAGGAATTGTTGAGACGGAATTTGGGAAAAGCGAGTCTTTGCTACGAAGAACTGTATACTGTTGTGTGTGAGTGTGAAGCCATCCTCAACAGCAGACCTCTTACTTACCTCTCCGAAGAGCCATCAGATCTTGTGCCACTAACACCTTCTCCCTTTTTACAGGATCAGACTGAATTCAGAGTCGAGGATCTTGAACAGAATGTGCTGAACCTACGCAAACGTGCGAAACACCTCCAGTCCGTTAAACAAAAGCTTAAGACGCGTTTTCAAAAGGAATATATTTCTCTCCTTAAACATTCCAGACACGTCCATCAAACCCCACTTAAGGTGGGAGATATGGTATTAATCAGCTCTGATGGTAAGAAACGTGTTGATTGGCCTTTAGCTAAAATCATTGAAATCTATAAAGGACGTGATGGTGTTTCCCGAGTTGCAAAGGTCAAAACTGAAAATGGTGAGGTGGTTCGACCATTTCAAAGATTGTTTCGTTTGGAAACATCGGGTATTTTAAGTAAAACTTTGAGAACTGCCAAACCTGTTAAATTGTAATATCAATTTTGTATTGGTCTTCATTAATGCTTTTTTCCTTAGCACATGTTTAGATGCTTTATGTATTTGTAACAAGCTAATTTCATTTGAATTTTTAATGTTCAATTTTTAACTTGAAATTTTAGCTAGATTAAAATTTTATCCTTTTGCGGTTGGAGGATGTTGCATCTTCTTCCTTCCACTTAAGCTAATTAACATTCATTTCCTATAGATGGCGCTGTGTTAGGTCATGTGATTCCATTTCTTCATGATACTGTACTTCTAGCTTTTTCTCTAGTCTTGTTGTTGCTGTTGAATAAAACACTTTAAAGAAACCAGAGGCTCGCACTGACTTATTATGTCAAACCAATAGCCATATTTTATCTCGTGCTACAACACGGGGGTTGACTATACGTTCGAGAGTCTTACATAACAACTCGTCAGAGCTATAGGTCGATAAATCAAAGGATTAGAAGGATCTTTACCAGTCTTTAGGATCGGAATCACTATTGCTTCTCTCTAAAAGGAGGGAAATTCATTTTCAGTCCAGATCTTATTAAATAAATGCAATAA
Source organism: Latrodectus geometricus (assembly GCA_026290005.1). Lineage (NCBI taxonomy): Eukaryota > Metazoa > Arthropoda > Arachnida > Araneae > Theridiidae > Latrodectus > Latrodectus geometricus. The sequence continues at coordinate 296,026 of JAPDSC010079775.1, forward strand.
GTTCACTAGGGAGTCTGGACTTAAGTATCGAAGCATGTAATAGCATCAGGTCCTGGACTGGTATTATTTTCCTGTTATTAGGCGTTCTTCAATTCTGACATCCGAAATTCGCAGTTGTAGGGCAAGGCTTCTCCCTGATTAAAACGAATTGGAAATTGTTCAGTACGACTCTTAGTCCTTAAAAGTGAAGGACTGTAAGAGTCAGTGCTTGAGACATTAGCAAAAGTTTCACCAAGGACGCTAGCTTTTTCCCTCAGAGAAGAATGTATAGCAGCTCTGGTTTTTAAAATAGGAATAGTAAATTCCTTATAAATACCATTAACTGCCTTAACTTTTCTTCACAACTACTTACTGGATGTAGAAAATGTTATAGAAGAAACATCGCGAGACCAAGATTCCTTCTAACTTTGACGACGAGCTCTGCGAGCCAATGCTTTTGCTCTCTTAAAGGCAATTAAATTCTCCGTTGTGGGGTATCTCCTGAATAACCTCCATAACTTCCTTTGTTTTTTATAAGTTTTTTGACACTCAGTGTTCCACCACGGTTTTCAACTCCTATGTGTTATAGAAGAACTTTTGGGTATTGCAGTATCAGCTGCAACTATAATTGTTTCAATGACTTTTTTAACAGCATCATCAGTATTCTCGATCATGACCACTTTATCATCAACAACTGCCAATTGTGTAAATAGAGGCCAGTCTGCCCGACTGTACGCGTACGTAGGTAGACGTTGTCCTGCACTAGTACCGCCAGTCTGGGAGATGACAAGAGGAAAATGATCGCTGTTATACAGATCATTTCCCACTTTTGGAACATGTGGAACAGTGGAAGGAGTGATGGAGTACAAATGGTGAGATCGAGAGAATGGAAAGTTCTTGTGGGTGTGAGGAAATATGTTTTCTTGTTGGTATTTATCAGACTGAGACAGTTATCAGAAATTAACTGCTCGATCTGACGACAGCGAGAATTCGTATCACTACATTCCCACAAGGAATTATGGCCGTTAAAGTCACATACTAACAAAAATCATATAGGCAGCTGATCAACTAATCTAGTTCTTCTTGGTGGATGACATCATGTGGTGGCAAATATAAACTATGGACTGTAATCAAGCAAGTTGTGTGAATTCTCACAGCTACAGTCTGTAGAGTAGAATTTAATGGATGGACAATGCTGGGGAAGTTAGATGTTAATATACAAACATCACAAACACTGCACCATTGTCACCACAGTCTTTTCTAAAGCCTTTGAACCCAAGCATAGAAATGTTAATGGAGGACTTCAGGAAAGTTTCAGGTAAGTGCTACACATGCGGGGTTATAAGCTGATATTATAGACTTGATGTCATCAAGATGTGATCGCAAACCATGGCAGTTCCACGAAACAAAGGAAGTTATTGTTTAATTTGAAGAGCTCCTCTCTCGGAGCTGGAAGGCATGTCATCTGACATCTCCTCGAATGATATGTCATCATCTGAGGGATGTAGAGAAACATCATCAGTTTCCAGGGATAAGGCTTTACGGGTGTAAAAAGAGGGTCTAAGAGAACCCTCCTTTGAAGATTTTAATTTGAAAGCCTTAAATTTCTTCGATTTTGATGTTGAAGCTCTTTTAAAATTCGGAGACTTTAATAATTTTGGCTTTTGCGTTTGTTTAGAAACGGGTAATTTAGGAAAGGGAGGTAATATCACTTCAGTTTGTGTGTAAATTGTTCTGGTGATCTTTTTGTAGCGGCTGCGTAGCTTACTCCAGCTTTAGGGCAGCGAGAGGTACCTTGCCGTCGGACTTCAGGGTATGAACACTTCGTCGTGATCTTTAAGGTGGTGATTTCATTTTCGAGTACCCATGTAGGAAAACTTCGAGAATAGGAAGGGTGGTCGCCGTGACGATTCACGCAGGCCTCCTTTGCTGTGTAGTTCGAACTATCGTGGCCAACTGCTGAGCAAAGAGCGCAGGTCAGTTTGCCTCTGCAAGTATTTCTCGAGTGTCCGAAACGTTGGCACTGAAAACATCGTAAGGGATTTGGTATGTAAGGCCGGATGGGTAAATTCAAATATGCAGCTTTCACATATTATGGAAGGTCTGGTGTCACAAAAGTCAGAATGAGATGTTTAGTATTGATAAACTGTCCATCTCTTCTGACTGTGATGCGTTCAAGAGCACAGACCTTCTGATTTTGCAAATTCTCCAGAATTTCATCCGTCGGCGTAAACAGCAAATCCCTTGCGGAAATAACACCACGCGAAAAGTTCAGACTACCATGTGGCGACACCGTTACCTCTAAATTTGCAAGATGTTTCATTTTTATTATGATATCTGCCTGAGCAGCATTCTCAACCTCAATCTGAAGATCACCCGATCGCACCTTTCGAATATTTTTCACCTCTACTACGGTGGCCGATATTCCTTTTTCAATTAGAATGGGGGATACATTTTCAAAGCTTCCCTCCTTTATTTTCATGATGAAATGCTGACAGTTTAAATTATTTAATTCTTGCTCCCGTGGGAGGATTGATTTATTTTTATTTTTTATTTATTAAAGTTAAAATTTCGGGACCTGACCTCACCACCCACCTCCAAGTCCAACAGGGGGATGCAGACCAGCTGCAACAGTGCTAGCGAAGTCATATACGCTCACAGTACTGTGATGGGCTCCACCAATAACGAATCATCCCGCAGATGCTCCGATCGCTTGATCCATAAAGCCCATTGATGTGCTGAGGACCACAACACTTTTCCCGTTTACCTGAAGCAGAGGCCAAAGTAATGTGTTGGCCTCTGGGGGCCTCAATTACCAGGAACCTCCTTTCCAGGGACACGGGTCTCCACGCACGGCAAACACGTGGGTGATTTAGTCCCCAAAAGCAACTATTAGCAACAGAGCGGTGACAGCTGCTGAAGGGAACCCTCAACCTCACCAAAGGCAACCACAATGAAGGAGAAAAGGAAGAAAAAGCAGGAGAGAGGAGAGAAGAAAAGAAAGAAGAGGACAGATCACTGGGGTACCTCGGGATTGTGACACCCGTGTTTACTTGAAGAAAGCAAACCCCCTGAGGGGTATAAATGAATTGAATAAGCCATTTAAATTAAAATGTTTTTTTTCAAATTCCATAGTTTAATTCTATTTTTCCATAATTAGTATGTCAAATTTTATTTTATTCAAATTAATTTATTTTTTATTGATTCCTGTACCTTCTAAAATTGTGTAAATATCTGTGAGCTAAGAAATAAGAGATAGAGAATAGAGATACATCCATCTTGTTTGATGTACTAGGGCACAAATATCTTTCTCTCTCTCTGTATTTATATATATATATATATATATATATATATATATATATATATATATATAT
>JAPDSC010079775.1:307375-329812 GCA_026290005.1 Latrodectus geometricus
GGACTCCCATTTCCTGTATAACACGCCATTTCTAAAATGGAGTGAATCTCAAAGAGCCCAATATTGTTTAGTAGCAGGACTGTAAGTGGAGACGTACTGCCAACTTGGTCTCATACTGGCAGATTCTTTTGATTCAAAAATTGGATTTATATCTGGGTCTTCTTTTTGGGCTTCCCTAAGTCCTTCATCACTCCATGGGTCTGGTTTCGATGGCGGTGAAACAGTAACTAAGCATACCGAAGGATTTACTCGTTGATAGTTCTTCTCTACTCTAGAACAATATTGGCAGCTTTCATTACATGGTTTCCTTGATAATGCATCAGCATTACCAAGAAGAGTTCCTTTGCTATGATGTATTTCATAGTCAAACTCCTGGATTCGTTGAATCCATCTGGCTACCTGTCCTTCTGTATTTTTAAAATTTAAAAGCCAGGTTAAGGATGCGTGATCTGTCCGGAGCAAGAATTTCCTTCCATAGAGATAATGGTGGAAATGTTCTATGGCTTTAACGATTGCAAGCTATTCCTTCCTGGTTGTACAATAATTTCCTTCCGGTTTCGATAGACATTTACTCCAATAAGCAATGACATATTCTTTATCATCAATTTCCTGCGACAAAACAGTTCCAATATTTTCGTTGCTGGCATCTGTGTCTAAAATGAATAATTTTCCGGGTTGGAAATATGCAAGAACGGGCGAAGATGTCAATGTCCATTCAGTTGTTTAAAAGCTTTCTCACATTCATCTGTCCATAGAAATTTCTGTTTAACTTCTGTCAACTTGTGAAGGGGTCTGGCAATAGTTGAAAAACCCTTAACAAATTCCCTGTAATACGTGCATAGTCCAAGAAAACTTCTTAATTGGTCGACATCTTCTGGACGACTCCAGTCCTTAACTGCAGAGATCTTTTCAGGATCTGTTCTTACTACTTCAGCAGAGATAATATATCCCAGATAGCTGACTTCATGTCAAAACAAATTGCATTTGCAAGGATTCAGTTTCAGGTTGGCCATTTTTAATTTTTCCAGCACCTTTGAGATGTTTTTTAAATGGTCTTCGAATGTGCGCCCTACAATGATGATATCGTCCAAATATACCAAACAGGCTTCGTAGGAAAGTCCTCGTAATACTGTCTCCATCAGGCACTCAAATGTTGCAGGTGCATTGCAAAGCCCAAATGGCATAACCTTGAACTGCCAAAGTTCTTGTCCTGTTGTGAACGCAGTCTTTTCTCTATCCTCAGGATGTATCTCTACTTCCTAATAACCACTCTTGAGATCCAAAGTCGAAAACCATTGATTTCCGGATAAAGCATCAAGTGTATCAGCAATCCTAGGAAGAGGGTAGCTATCTGTTTTAGTGATGTTATTTAAATGACGATAGTCAACGCAGAATCGGGTAGAACCATCTTTCTTCCGAACTAAAACAATAGGCGAAGCCCAAGGACTCTCTGATGGCTCAATAATGCCATTCTGCTGCATTTCCATCAGAATATTACCCACCTCTTTCTGCTTAGCGAATGGTAGTCTTCTCGGATGTTGTTTAATGGGTGGATGATTTCCTGTATCGATTCGGTGCTGCGTCATTTTGGTTCGCCCAACATCATCTGATTTCCTGGAAAAGAGATCTCCAAATTCTAATAATAGATTTCTTGCACCATCCCTTTGTTTATCATCTAACTCTGCACTCTGAAGGAGTTCATTAATTAGAGTGTCAGGAGGCTCAGATAGTGTGGCTTGACAATTTCGGTTAATACAGGTCACTGGGGTACAAGTCGCCAGCACTTCTTCTTTTATTAGTTTTGCCTTATAGCTTAGATTAGCATCTCTTACCGGGATTACATTTCGTGACAGGTCTACAAGTGAAGAAGCCACTAGTACTCCTTTAACGCTATTGTCAAAAACTGGATACTCAATCAATCCATAATGAAAATTATTATCTTCTGAAAGAGCTCCGGAAACTATTATCTCAGATCTTGGTGGTAATGTTGTTTCACTCTTTGCAGTTACATGATGGACTGTTTTAATATCTGGATATTTCGTCTTAAAATCGCTACGTCTTCAGAACATGAGTGCAGTTCATTATTTTTAAAATCTAACTTGAAATGGTTTTCTTTGAGGAAATTCAATCCAAGAATAAATTCGTCATTTATATCGGCGACATATGCCATATGATGGTACATGGCATTACCAAATGCAATGTTTAGATTGACTTTTCCATGCACTTTAATCTTATCCCCTGTCACAGTTTGGAGGGTAATGCAAATGGTATCCAGATGAGTTTCTCACCAATTTTGCTAGCCAAATCTGTTCTAATAATAGTTACGTTGGCTTCAGTATCGATTATCATTCTGCAGGGAACTTCGTTGACATGTGCCATAACGAAAAGTCCGTTGTCACCGCCACTTACGGAAGAAATTTAAAACAATTTGAAATGGGGCTTCTGACTCTCTGGACATCTCCGCCCCGCGAAATGGCCACATATTAGTTTCTCTGCTGTGGAGGAAGATTATTTCCACCATCTTTTGGTTTCAGGCAGTCTCTAAGGACGTGTCCAACTGCACCGCAAGCCCACCACTGAATTTTCGTGTTTTTGCCACCTTTACTCAAATTTAAGCTACGGACTTTTCACCGCAGTTCTTCAATTTGCTTTCTTAGATCAGTAGCAGAGACGGCTCTGATTGAGTGCCGGTCTTTACGCGTGGCCTACTGGGCAGCCTCTATCTTATGTGCGTAGACTAGAGCAGATCCGATATCTTTCACATCGGCGAGTCTAAGCGTTTTCAGTATCTCCGGATCCCGCACACTATCGATGAAGTGATGTAGAGCCAAATCTTCTCGTGTCTCAGCTGGGCAGTCCGAAAATGCTAGATAGGAAAGTCGCTGAATGTCGGCAGCCAATTCTTGCAGACTTTCACCCGCTTTTTGATAGCTTGACTTTAACTGTAGTCTACTATATTCTTTAGTGCACTTTTCTCCAAACCGCAGCTCAAGCGCATTCGATAGGGCTTGGAAATCGTGTCTCTGCTCTTCCGGAAGCGTCTCAAGGATGTCGGCCACGTCTCCTCTTAAAGAAGCCACCAGGTGCAAAACTTGGGTTCGGGGATTCCATCCATTAGCTTCCGCTACCATCCTAAACTGGGTCTTGAATACTTGCCAGGATGATTTTCCATCGAAGGTTGAGAGTTTATTCGGGGCTAGGGAAGGCATAAATGACACGTTGGGTTCATCGTGTCTGTTTGACATTTGCTTCTTCAAGCTTTCAATTTCCTTATTCATATTGTCTAATGCTTCTTCAACGTTTTCTTCTATCTCCAAAACTTTAGTTACCACTGAAGTTACCTTTTCTTCCATTGCATTCATCTTCTCTTGAATGATGTTGGAAAATTCTTCTTTAACACTTATAATGTCCTTCTTAAGCTCCTCCTGTCCAGATTTTATCTCTTTCATCATCTCGGTTTTAATCTCTTCTTGTCCAGCTTTCATCTCTTTTTTCATCTCTTCTTGTCCAGTTTTCATCACTTTTTTCATCTCCTCCTGTCCAGCTTTCATCTCAGTCATCTGCTCCGTCAGTTTTTCAAGAAGACTTTTCAGGAAATCCATATCCATCTTTCTTGTGGCACGCTGCATCAACTCTTCAATCCCACTTTTGACGCCAGTTGTACCGCGCCTCGGGGTTCGTGTTGATTGAGAGTTGAATAAAACAACCAGTTAATTAACACAAGACTTTTATTCGTAAAAAAATTCCAGCTGTAATAATAACAATTAACACAGCACAATTCTTCAGATACAATAAGAAACAGTTCAAAGGTCTCAAATACCTCAGGCAGCTTCTCTTGCAGTCACGACTAATCGTCTTCACAAAACTGAAAACTCAACTAACTGACTTCTATGTCGGGCTGTGGTATTTATACCTGACTTGGTGGAGAAATCTACCAATTTCGCCAAGGTTCTGGAAGCTTCTATCCTATCTCGCTAAATATTGGTCCTAGAGCTTAGCTGATGGATGTTTCCAGAAGTATATATTTCTCACCGAAAATCTCGCCAAGTTTCTCGCCAAAACATCACCAAGTCACCGAATTATTAGAAAAACCGCTTTTAACGTACAACACTTCTAAATACCACAATTTTTGCCCAAAATGTGAGTATTTCCGATCTGTCTGAGGTATTTTATGACAAATACAATTATTATTTTTAAATTTGTAACAATATTATACTAGGAACATATTTTATTATCAATTTTGTAGTTCTCAAATTATAAGTAACGCACAAAAAAATTTACGAAACTATGCATGTCTCGATTAATTTGATAAATAATTTATTTAAAATTTTAGCTTTGTATAAAATTTTTTTACATAAAATTTCTTATCAATCTTCACTCATTGGTGGATCATATAAATAAGTAAATTGATAAGTGTATAAATTCAACAATAATTGTCAAACATTGTAAAGAGATTAACTGTACAGAAATTTGATCAATATTTGTATCGAATTCTTTTACATATAAAATTTAGAAGAAATACAATCTTAAGAACAAATATAGAAAAAGAGTAAGCTACAATTTTATGTTTTGTATTTACCAATATACACAAAGGGCAAGAATAGTTCTTTTAAAGTACATTTTATTCTTTGTATTATGAGTACTTTACTAAATATTTCTTACTTCAGGCATCTTTGAATCTTATAAAAACTATGCATTGTAGTTTTTTTTTTATTTTTTTTATTTTTATAAAAATAGGTTTTTTATTTAAGATTTATTGAAAAGAAATTTACAATATGAAATGTTTTGATGGGAACTACATATTTATGACAATGATTTATAAAAATACCTAGAGTTGTAAGCTTTCCTGAAAATTCTGGTTAAATGAATTGAAAATCGTAACAGATTTCAGGAATCAGATATATAAAGCAAAATAGTAAAAATACAAAATATTATTCAATAAAATTTATATGACAAAAGAAAAACATCTTATTGTATCCAAGTAATCTATTATAACTCTGAATCATTATTCGTACATAAGTTATCGAAATTTATCATAATTATAGAATAGAATAATAGCAAAATAAAATACATAATCTTTTCTATTTTATTTTTTCAAACCCGAGGAAAAACACGCAAATGAAATAGACACTATTTTGGTAATGAAACGTATCAACAGCCGTTAACACCAGAGTTTCACGTTAAAAAAATCAATGCTTAGTTACGATTATTTCTTATTTTGAAATTTTTATTTGTTCTAAGTTGTTTGATAAATTTCACGTTATTGTAACAGTTAGGAAAGTTTTAGATTAGTAATTTGAGTTAGAATCATCAATTAAATTTCAACTCATTAAATTAGCATCATATTGCTAGGAAAAGGTCATTTGTGACAGGTATCACTCCCAACTGAGAAATTTCTTCGAATGATTTCTAGAGACTCTCCCAAGCTTTTGTCAAGTCACGTTACAGCTCTTCTTTGGGTTAGATAGTGCTATTGCAATGATGGTCACCGACTAAAATATTCTTAGTTTGTATTTTTAGAGTTGATTTTATTTTTGAAAATGACCACAATGAGTTATGAAATATTTATAATTAACATCTTTACGGTTAAACTCCTTGACAATAATTACAATAATTTGTGATATTAATGCATAGGATTTGTGATTAATGTTAAAGCGTTTATGATAATAATTACTATGTCGTCACTTGTATCGTTTTATAATAACTTTTCCTTCTAATAATGAATAAGTAATGAGAGTAGATTAATTTTAGGTTTATATGGGAAGCTAATGGTACATCCTAGCTAAATTTTATGGAATTAAATATTTTGGCTGAAATTCTTATAAATTACTATATTATTGTAATGTAGATATTCAGTCATACTTTTAGATAAATTAAATTGTTTATTCCAGTTACTAAGAAAAACTAAATTATTTTTAGTCTGACTGAAAATTATCTTGATAACTTGTGAAACAATGATCTTTATATTCTACATAACGTTTCTAGGATGATTCCTCTCATTATTTTACTAATTCCTCCGTTGATTTTATCTCAGTTATTAAATGAAAAATATTGCATACAATCTGATACATCAAATTCTACTTACGTCATTTTATTTCAGAGTTACTTAAGGTAATAACTTTATTTTTCATGTAGATTTCAGTATAAAATCGAATTGCCTATGTGAAATGAACCCATGAAGTTACCTGGATTTAGTTAAATGACACGTATTCTGTTTTGCATTCGAATTTTTGATGTATATTTTATAACTAAACAAAATATTAATTTCAAGATCATTTGATAATAACTAATACTTGAAAAATTTTGTGGACGAAAAATACATTTGGAACATGAATTATCATTTTTTACCACTGATGCAGAAATAAGAAAATTTTATGAAAACATTACCAAAAATGAGCAAGGAAATACTTTTCTGCAATGGAAATTTTATTTCTGTGATGTAAATAAATACTTATTACACAAGCAATGGTTCAAAATTAGTAAGTAAAAATGAAAAATCATGTATTTGATTTCCTTGTATTAAGGTGAAAAAAGAATCCAACAGAACTAAGTTTAAATATATTTCATTTTGAAGAGAAATAATCAAGAATTGATAAACATTTTATATAAAACGCAAGCTGCATATTTATATAGGATAAATCTTAAAATCAGATATAAAAAGTACAAAATTAGCTACAAATTTTGCTGACAACTATTCTGAATATAACCAAATTCAAAAAATGTCTAATATATTATGCAAAAACTGCTCTTTTTTAAATTATTTGTTGAAATAATAGCAAAATACATGTAACACGTACATTTTTCATAGCATAGAAATTATTGAGACGCGAATTGAGATTATATAAACAGTTTTTCTTGTTGATGTAATTTTAAAACTTCACCAATACATGCTTTTTAATTATCATAACCTTTTATTTTTCTTTTAGAAATTATTATGAAAGTATTTCACTTCAACGATCAGAAACTCTTGATTAGAATACATATTTATAGCTATTTTATTTCTAAAACCTAAATAAATGAGTATCATTTTATATCACATTTTGTACTATCTGAATGCTCAATTTAAAACAAAACTTAAATAAATAGTGCAACTTTTGTTTAATATATTAATTAAATTTATTTGTTTTTGGTATTTTATTAAAATGATATTTGTGTAAAAATTAAAAATCATTATTATTCTGATTTCAGTTCAAATAAGGCTTTAACATTTTCAATAAACAAAAATAAATCACTACAGTAAAAAAAAAAACAAGATGATTTATAATTGCTTAAGACATTGGAAAAAACTTAATTGCAAATAAAACCTTTAAAAACAAAAATATTTTATTATTAAAAACTTAAATTTATCTAAAGATTATGTGAATTCAATCCTGATCATGATATGTATTCTACTAAATGATTTTAACAGCAGAATCACACAAACACAATCATTTTTTAATAACATAGTTTACATTACATAATAACTTATGAAGGATACTTTTTATGTGATTTCACAATTGTTTTTTTAATTATTAACATATATTTTAAGATTTAATACATAAGAATTCATTCATTAACCTGATAGTCTTAAATAGGGCAATAACTTTGCTTTTCAAATTATATTTGATAAAAAAAAATGAGTAAATGTAGGAACCATTTCAAAGTTTGACTAAACTTTGATTAAATGTTACTCACAAATATTTTCTTCCAATGATAATCTAAGTAACTGACGATAAATTAATTAAGCATTCATGTTATAAAATATTCTGTGTCTAAATAAATATAAAATGCTAATAGAATATGTTAGAAAAACTTCTACATCCTGCCGAATATTTATCTTTAGTATTTAACAAAGAATTGGTGTCATGCATATCTTTCCTCTCGATTTATTTTTCTTCTTTGTAATTTTCAAGAGATGGTTAATTCCTGTCTATTGTGTAACTTCATTATTCCTTAATAGGTTGTGTTTTTGTAGTTTGCTATTAATCACAATAAATTGCACCCAACCTAATGCCTGCAATTCATAATGAAAACTCTCTTCACTAAGAATGTTAACAATAACAATAAAGGAAATGGTAGTATGTTGCCTTACTTTGCCATTTAGATGTACTTAAACGAACGTTTGGGCAGAATTATAGTATAAATTATATATGACAATTCTCCTAAGAATTTTTACATTACCTAAATGAGAATGTTATTTGCGTGAACTTCCAATAATTTACAGTTAAGGGATTCTATGATAAAAGATGCTAACAATCTCAATATTTGTATGTTTATATAAACAACATTCGTAAAATCACAATAATCATAAGAGAGGCGAAATTTTAATGAAAATTTGAAATTAATCAATTTCTTAGTGTGAGAGAGAAGATCAGTAAGATTCAATTTCAGAAGCTAAATAAAATCAATATTTAACGAGCATCGTTTAAAATATATTAAAAAGTATACATTAAATTTTGTAATTTTGAAACGAATTCTTAATAAAACTGGAACCATATCTTTTATAAGGCATGAGAAAAAAGAATTTGTTGTAAAACAATATAATAGAAATAGAAGTATAATTTATGAGTGTAGTAAAAACATAATCGTTTGAATTATGCAAGAAAGAACTTATAATATGTCATTCATATTCAAAATGTAAAAAGTATGCTAGAGTAATCACATTAAAATTTATTTCATTTTGATTAACAATGATTTAAAAAATAATAATACAGTTTCTTACATACATTAACAAAACTGAACTCAAAGTTAATTAAGGAAAAATATATCACTCATAATTTTTCTCGAGTTTTTCACAAATTATAATTTCTATAAATTAAAATCATATAATTTTAACAATTCTACTCTAGATATTGGATTTTTTGATGTCGATCCTTTATTCCCAATAAGAATATATTTTCCTCTAACTAAATTACTTATCTTATTCATATGATTATCTGCTTTTTATTTTGAAAAAGTTTGTATCAATGACTCTTGCTATAAAATTATTAAAATGAGATGGTTGAAAATCTTTATAATGCATTTGTTCAAAATGTGACCCCATACAGTGGTTAGCGTACCTGACTGTGGTTGGTGAGGACCTGCGTTCGAATCCCGGTTTAGACATAGATGTACTTTCTCTGTGTTTCTTGTTTTTTCCTGAGATGTGGCCCTTCGTATAAGCGGGTTGTGGTGTATGTGATGGGGCTAATGATACTCGCCTCCGTTATTTGGTGCCCACCGGGTAATGATAAATGAGTAGCCGGCCTTGTTGTGGCGTTTACACCCAAGTGCCCACCGTTAGGAAAAAAAATTGTTCAAAGTGTTGCTTTGGGAAAAAAAGCAAAAGATTAAATTATAGAAAATTTGAGAGGCTCTTTGGGGATCAAAAATATTTCGAGAGAAAGTAACAAATTTTTAATCAAGCATCTTCAAAATGTTTTGAATTGAATACTTGAAATAACATTTTTCATAATGCTTTTATCTAAATTATGTATTTTTGATAAGAATAAACTGTTAAAATAATTAATGCTTTTATATACTGTTTATGTTACCTTTCTTCAAAATGTCAGCCAGTTATTTATAAATTAAAACATTAATATTTAATAATATATAATAGAAATTATGAAAATATGTACTTTGTGAAAATAATTTATGTCTCACGTTTTAAATTTTTACCAAATTTTAAACTTGCTTCATCTTTAGCTATTTCAAACAATGTGTTGCTAAGACATAGCCCAGAATTAGAGTTTCTTATTCATTCTCTGCCTATTAATAATTAAAATATCTTTGTGAGGCAAACAGAAAATTTTAAGTTGTGACTCTTATATAGACAAATTTTTTAATCACCACATGATAAATGACATATTCTTAGCGAAATTTATTTTAAGTTTGCGTGATACATAAATTTGAGAAAATGGCTTCTTCTGAAATGTCCTTTTCAAAATTTTGAGGATAATTTGAATTTAATGTAATAAATATTACTGCAAGCAGATTTTACTTAAAGAAGTAGGTATTGTATGGTTTCTTTACATAGGTTGACCAAATGTTTCAAATTTCAAAATGAATGAATACCAAGGAATATTGTTTCCGCTTGTCTAACTCAAATGTACGATATAATTGGTGTTATAATGGTGATTCTATGTTATGAAAACATTGGTAAAACATGCGTCTGTTGTATTGTACTTGTTTAGCCTCTTTATGATATTGCTTTCCATTTTATAATATATATATATATATATATATATATATATATATATATATATATATATATATAGCACCAATTTAGAGATATTTGGCTTACATAAAATAGAACATTAACTGATGAGTCATCATGATATTATTATGTTGAGTAATTTGTATTTTTTCGTTACACATGGTGAAATAACATTTTAAAATTATCATTTCATCTGTAAATATTTGAGGAATAAATTGTACTCACTTCCATAAATGAAATATTTAATTTTGCACTCAATTCTTACAATTCATTTTCGAGGTATCACTTTTAATGTTGGACAGTATAGATGTTAATGCTGTAAAAAAGGAAAAAATTATTTTCATAAATGCTTTTTAAATCCTTTTTTGATAATTACTTTGAAATAAAGGAACTTAGTTCTGCGTAAATAATCCTAACTACATTTGCATCACCAGTATCGTTGCATTGTGCTTCATTGAAAAAATTACAAAATCAGTCTAATAATAAGAACATTTTCTACTGAACTTTTTATTTGGTGAGTAAATGATTGCACTTACTGATATACTCAACCGAACATATTCGCACATCTACACTTGTATGCATTTTATTCATTCAAAATTTCTTTTTATTTGAAACAGAAGGTATTTTAAAATACGTCAATAATTTAAATGTCCCTAAGATAACACAATTTTCTTGATAATATCTGAACCATTGCGCTTAAAAATACATTTTATTTCTTTCATTTTGCTAATAATAATTATCTTTCTCCAAATGATACAAAGTATTCAAAATATATACTAAAAAGAAAAGATCAACGAAATATTGACAATAAGTAGAAAAAATATGCTATTAAAAAGATTTATATAGGTATTTGCAACAAATTTACGAACAAGCATTTGTTTTTACAAAATAGAATTTTTATTCCTTGGGATATGATAAAAACCTTGTTTAAAGTTTCCTTTCATTGAAAAGGAAAATAATAAAATCATATTTTTACAATAAGATGAAGTTTGTTTTGTCACTTTCAATTATATTGATTGGTTTATCTCTACTCTTATATTGATTACTCTGCCGGTTAATTTGTCTAGTGGTTAGAGTAACTGACTACGGATGGGGAGGACCTGGGTTTGAATCTCGGCTCGTTCATGGATGAACTTTCTGTCGGTGTTTCTTGTTCTTTCCTCAGATGATGGTTGAATGTGGCCCGCCCTTTAAACGGATTTGTGGTGGTGTAGTGTGGACGATGCTACTCGTACCTCCATGACTTGGTTCACAGGTGCCCACAGGGTAACGATCAATATGAGTAGCAGTTTCCGGCCTTGTTGCTGCAAATGGGCTAATGTACTCACTTGCTCAAGGATGCCCGCCATTAGAAATAAAAAAAAATATTGATTACTCTTATCTGATTGGCTCTTCTCGTTTTTTCATATATCTGTGATCAAGTTTGTCTTGGAATTATAGTTTAAAATGGATCCACTAAAAACAACCACACCCAGCGAAGAAATTCTACCCACAATATGTTGAAAAGAAAGATGCATTTCTAACTATTCAGATTTACACTGCGTCATACCTCTCAAAACGGAATTTTTTTTTTTTGTGATATTTTACTTTTATTGAATTTTTGAACAGAAGTGAAAACAATACTAACTTTAAAATGTACCATCGATATATTTTTCAAACATCGAATTATTTTTTTAAATATTTGCCTTAGTGATAAAAAGTTGAAAGTTTTGAAGTGTAGAAAATATTTTAAATTCATAAGGCTGACATTATTATAGATAAAAGTCTTGTTTTCCAAGTCAGTACGAAAAATATCAAATTTCAATACTTGAAATATGTGTTATTTAAATAATGGTTTAACATACTTATGTAGTTCATTTTATAGTAAGAAACATTTTTTGTTATTCATGTTTTAGACGTGAACAAAATAGTAAACAATGAGATAACTATAAATAATTTTTTATCAAGCTCTTGCTTCCTTTTTTTTAATTCAAGAGTCTATTTAATAGAAAAACTCCCTAAAAATTTTGGTTAAATAATTTTAATGAATAATAGTAGTGTGTGTTTGCCGGAGCTGGCGCAGTGACGTTTAGGCCATAAGCCCGCCCCATAAAATCCCCACCCACTTTTAAAAACAATGGTGTGAAAGCCACCCATTAAATTCCAACCCCCTTTTAAAAACAATGGTCTCCAACCCACCCATTAAATTCCAACCAACTTTTTAAAGCAATAGTACCCAACCCCTCCATAAAATCCCCACCCACTTTTAAAAACAATGGTGTGAAAGCCACCCATTAAATTCTAACCCCTTTTCAAAAACAATGGTCCCTAACCCCTCCATTAAATTTCCACACCCTTTTAGAAACAATGGCCTCCAACCCCACCCATGAAATTTCCGCCCACTTTTAAAAACAATGGTGTAAAAAAGTCCCATTAAATTTCCACCCACTTTTTAAAACAATGGTCTAAAAAGCCCCCATAAAATCTACACCTACTTTTTAAAACAATGGTTGCAAAACCGTCCATTCCACTTTTAAAATCAATTTTTTAACCGCACCCACTGGACTCCGCCCTCTTTTATAAAAGTACGAATTCTATAAAACCCAATTTAAAAAAGCTCTTAAAAATTATCTGAAAAGTCGCTGAGACGGCAGGGTACCCCCTTAGGAGAGCACCCCCTTTTTGTGTGGCATTATACTCACTTTTAGATCTTCGCAGCGTTAAAAAAATCTTGAAAAAAATAGCAAAACGGCCCACCAGGTCAGTGATACCAGAAGTCCAGTTCCAACAGCTGTTTACGAATTCTAGAACCGGAATTCCGGTATCACTGACCCGGCAACGGGGCCTCAACTTATACATATTAAGGACAACACAAGACAACACAAACACAACATCTAAATGGACATAGAGACCACAAGTCTCAACCCACCACTGATGTTTCGCTCCGTGGTTGATCCATAAGTGAGCTTAACGCAAATAGCATAACACTATTCGCGAAAGCTGCTACCAAGCCGAGGCTGGGGATCGAAACCGCGATCTCACGGTTGCTAAGCTTAGACTTTGCCACGGAGCTACTGGGTACCCGACAGAGAGAGAACATCTAATTAATATATACATGTCACCGAAGTCAAAAAGACGCTAAAATATAGCTTTAAACAAGTCCTTTCTCTTTTAGAATGTGAAAAATCTTTAAAATATCAAAAACTGCAATTTATCTGATCGAAAAATATCGTCAAAAACACTTCAGAAATTAAAACGAAAAGAGGCGAAAAATTTTCAATACCAGATTCCGAGTCCAGTTCGTGCTGCCATCCAGTGATAGTTAGAATTAAAATCTCTTACGTCAGTTGGTTTTTTTTTTTAACTATTGACGTAACAGGAAAAAGAAAAGAAAACACGTTTCTCTTTCGAGCTCTCTTTTTCAAGGCCGCAGCTGATCTCATTTTCGAACCGCTTCCTCTTTTTATTCATTTAAAGAAAACTCGTTAGTATATAAATAAACAGAAATGGAAAATATATACGACTTATTCGATGAGATGAAAGCACTCTACGGGGATGTGAACTATAGAATGACTAGTTTAGCAAGAGTATGTCAAAAGTTATTCTTATGCATAGAAGAAGAAGAAACTTATAAATATCAAGAAATTCATTCCTTAATTTTAAAATATGTTATTCAAATGCATCAAATATTGCATGAAGAGAAGAACAAAAATGTTCGGAAAATGGGGTGTGATATTTTATCTAAACTGAACAAACTGCTTTAGATTTTAATGATTTTTAAACCATTAAAATCACTGTTCGAATTGAAACATTTGCGCTGGTTGAGACTTCCCGACATCTTTACTTCCTAAATACACAAAGAAAAGAGGTTTCAAATCATTGAGTTTTAAATAATCTGACGCCATTTTATCACATCTTTGCGGTAAAGATACAAGACAATTAGCCAATTCTACAACTATTCTATTTCCATACCTTGTGGTTATCAGTTTAATTTCAGTAACAGGATATTTTTCATGGATGTTGAGTTCTCTCATTTTCTTGAAAGCCTTTCTTTCTGCTCCATCTTCAAATGAACTGAGTGCGTTTAATTTATTTAACAATTCCATTTTGCGTTTATTATATAAGAAAAAATTTTCATTTCTTTAAATGCGAAAAATTAGGTACTTATCTACACTCATAGCTTTGATTTGTCTCTTTTTTAATGATTCTATCTCCTCTGTATTCAATGTACCTGTAGGTATGTGAATAAGTGACCCATTCTCTAAACGAATTAAAATTTTATCAGTGTGGACTGCAACTTCAGAAATCAGGTATTCCCGGTCCAGTTCTTTATAAGTTCTAATATGTAAAGAATTAAGTTTTTCCATTTATTTATGGAGCTAAAAAAATTCTAACTTTTCGATGTGTAAATAGGGTTTTAACTTACATTGTCCTCCTGTCAGTACTGATAAAGTTAAAACATCATTCTGTTTCCCATACACAAATAAAATGATTGATTCTTCATTGACACGTATTTCCTTATCGAGAAGGACCTCTTTACCTTTCTCTAATCGTATCTTTGGTTTCTCATTCATGTTATCACAGGCTAAGAAAATTGTTACCTTCATATACATATCATGCGGTAGTTTTAAGTTTGAGTCCAAAAGCTTTGAAGTAAATGTATTGAACGGGAAAGTTTTGAAACCATTACCTATAAACTCTACTCCTCGATCTGTGGAAGCACAGAATGTCTTAGTATCAACATAGTATTTATTAGCACAATCTGTATCATATTGAGGTCTTTTCACACCTGAAATTCTTTGGTTGTGAGCATAATAATTTTTATTAATTTTATTCCATAGAATGCAGTAATAATCAAGATATTTCTTAGTAACAACATCGTTTGCATTTACAGGTTCCTTCACATTTGACACTATTTTATTGTTAGCATCATAATGATCGTCTTTTAAAATCAAAGCATTAGTATCAACATAATGTTTATTAACACTATCGTGACTAGCGCTCGGATCCGCAAGATGCGCGATTGATCTATTTTTGGCATTATAAGCCTCTCCATGGAGTGTTAAAGCATTATTTTCAAAATATCGCCTATTCACAGCATTTTTCTCAGACTCTGGATCCTTTATATTATTTATCGTTTTACCTTTCGCATCAAAATTTCCTTGAGGTGAGTGCAGTAAACTTTTGCTTTCCAACAGATCAACCACTGTATCTACATAATCCCTAGTTGCAGAATCGGACTGCTCAACCGGATTTGAAAGATTGCTAATTCTTTTTCCTTTTGCATCGTACTGCTGATCATTTTCCGAAACAATTAAGCTTTTGTTGGACAAATCTCGAATGGATGACCTCAGATTCTTCCTGCATCTGTCTACGTAATATTTTGTTGTGACGTCATTATTTTCAGTAGGTTCTCCAGCATTCCTCAATATCTTTTCTTCCATATCGTAATTACCATCGTGTGTCAGTTTAAACCCTATTCCTGGAATACCAGGAGGTCCTTCTTTAAGTTCTTCCTCAAAAAGTGGATAATATGCTGTCATTTCTTTATTTTAATACAATTAATTTCAATAGTCTTCCGACTATTAAAATTAAAATACGAGACTACATTTATAACTTTAATGTTTTGATCATGGTGATATCTTGGTTCTTTATGTTCAAGTAACATTTCTTGCGCTCTCGTAAGATGAAGTAGAAAACATAGTTTTTGGTGGTGTTGTTCCTCAACCTCCAGTTGAACTCTATAGTCAGGTTGTTCGTGTCTGTATAATTTTCGTGGTGAGCTAGATTGAAGCAAATGATTGGGTATAATTTACCGAAATTGGAATAATTGACCATGCATCCCGTTTCTGAATTAATGGTGTTGAGTCCAGCTTCCAAAAGAGCTGTGTACAGCCGATTGTAATCACCTTTCTCAAAATCCATCATGTAACTTACAGTTGGAACCCTTACATTATTAACCATCAGCCAACATTCCGTCATATCTAAGTTGTCGAATAACATGTTGTTATGTTTTGCATTTTCATATCTTTCAGTGTATTGTGGTATGACGTACAAGGATAATACTTCATCTGAAGTAGCATTTATGGAGTAAGACCCGCTTGAATTCTTTAAGAAAATATTCGACTTGACAATGCTGTGTTGGTTCCAGTTTATTTCCACAGGCTTATCCGATAACCTTAGTTCGTTAAATTTTTCAGCAGCTGAATTCTTAAATCTAACATAAGGAAGCCAAAGTGATAAATCTTCCACTACTACCTTGTAGTCCTTATTTTGCTCATCTGTATACATCATATTCTGACTGTGATTTCTTTGAAACTCAAACTTGACTTGGAACCCTGTGATGACCTTTTTGTATTCATTGAAGAAATCAAATACGTATTTTAAGGGTATCCATATAGTAACAATTTTGCTATTTTGAGTAAGTTTGCATCGTTCTTTGAATCCTTGATTAAACTCGTCGTTCGTTCCTAATTTTTCAAAAAATTCAGTTATTTTAGTCGCGTCAACCAAAGTCCCATCATACTTCAAGGGTTTTCTGTCCGCTGTATCTGACGTATCTACGTAGAAGAGCATATTGGTAGCTTCCGAAGTAGAATAGTCCGGAGTGAAGTGAATTAGACCTAACACATGTCGCATGAGAGCAGAATAATTAATGTTGGTTTCGATTTCAGTGTTCCCTAATGTAAACCTGTTAGCGTTTATTAAACCTCCTCCATTCACGAGAGCTACATTATCATCCGCTATTGCAGTTCCATTACTGTTAACAATTTTTAGCTTTTGCTGTAAATATCCGTTAGAATATAAGATATTGGAGTTAGTGTCTTGTATAAAGAAATGGTAAGTGGCATTTTCAGTAGAACTATCGCTATTTTCATGCCTCACTTCCCTATACTCGAGACTTTCGATGTCATCATCGTAATAATAATCGGTGTTGTTCAAATCAAATATTTTATTCATTTCGTTCATTTATTATAAAAACAATTTTTTTTGTTACTCTTGAGACACTTCTTAATTTAATAGCTATTCTGCTATTAAATCAAATCTAAAGAAACTTCAGTCCAGCACCATGTTTTTTCTTCTTTGAGAATATCTCATTCAACTTATCATGGACAAATTGTTTGGCTTTACCTTCTAATGCACTTGGCTGCATTAACATAAGGGCATCTGAAAAGAACCCTCTCCCTTGTATCTTCTTACTCTTCCTTTGAAGTCTATGCTTATTCATTTCTTTATTTAGAGGGCAATAAAATTGTATTGTACTTCTTGCTTATTGAGGGGAATTAAATCACCTCTATGATTCGTTATTCTCATTCTGATTCTGTGAACACTCTCCATCCGAACAGGAAAGAACAGAGGTTTTTCAAATGACTTTATGATTTGACTGCCTGGACGATTAACATTCGTAAAGGAATAGATTACGTTGGAGGAGTGAAAGCCGTTGATGTAGGCTCCCTCCGCGACATCGCAATGTATATAAATGTTATCATTCCCACCGGATAAGTCGGCAATATACTTTCCAATTTGTTCAGACTCTTCATATATTTCAGGTTCGAAACCTAACAGTTTATGCAGGTTTTTGCATTTTGTTAAATCGATCTTATACCCGTCTTTTAACTTGATGGCTATTCTTTGCCGTTCCTCAACTATACCAAATAGAATTGGCGGATCATCCCCAAAAAATTTCAGCATGTAACGGTTCAACCCCTTAACAGTATAATTTCCATCCGGTAGAGACAGCTCTAACCACTGATGGTCATCATAATATGAAAAGGTCTCATCTTTGATATTATCCCAAGAAACGTACATTGAAAAGGACTGAAGAGCAATCTGCTTAAACCTAAATGGTCTGGAATATTCAATTGTAAAGTCTTCTGACTTTTCCGAGTTTTTCGAATCTAATATTAATAACACCATTTATTTATAGAGAACATTTATTTCATTATGGTCACTAGGTTCTTGGGTAAAAGAATACAAGACATCTTCAACGGACTTACCATTGTTTCTTTCACTAATATATTTCATACAAAAGTAACCACATTTGACAGAGGCCGGGTGTTGTAAAAAGCTTGAGTTATAACCTATTTTTTTCCCAGAACTTTGCAGATATTTCTTAATACTCGTAGGAATTTTGTAAACATGTTCTCCAAAAGGATCAAAGTACTCCACGAAATTGTTATTAGGGTCGTTATAGTAACATACCCAGTGTGTACCAGGTCCTGTTGCTATGTCCAAATTAATAATACCGTTCTCGAACCGTCTCATCTTTTTAGGCAACAGATCCGAAGTGAAGACACCCCTAAACCCTCTTTCTTGCTTCATATTGTCTTCAATTACTTCGTTGGATATTCCCAGTTTTGATAGACTCCCTTTCCACGGGGTTTTTTTTGAGCACAACCCGATCCGGAAATTTTATCCAAAGCTTTCTTTGCTCCCCATCCAGCTGCCCCACTTGCGGCACCTAAAGCCAACGCCTTAGCTCCGGCAATTAATGCAGGTAAAAATGGAGCTAGAAAGGGTAGAAAGCCACCTGTTTTCTTGAGTTGTGTCTTGCTAATAGTAATTCTCTTTCCCTTCCCGATTTGAGCTATTTGTGTTGGAGTTAAGTACATGTCATAGTTAGAAGGTTTTGTCCTATCTATTTGTAGGGAAACTTCTTCTCCTTTCTGGTATGCAGATTTTAATTTAGCAATCTGATGATCACTTAAGTGTATTTTGGTTTTGACGTAGTTACTCATTTATTTAATAAGAAATTTTTATAGTATTCTTTTACTTGTTCGTTGTTTAGAGTTCCTTCTCTTAATAACGCATCCAGTAAATCAACGACTTGAGTGTGCAATTTTTTACTCTTGGATCCATTACATATTTTATCGGTGAATCGAGCCAAAATTTCCAGTTTATCTTCCACTCCTTTACCGAGGTATATTTCTTTTCTTTGTAGGTCCCTCAACCGCTCTCGATAATCCTCTAAGGTAATCATATGTTCTCTTAAATAATCAGCTTTAGTTAATAGTTTATCTTCTCTTTCTTCA
The DNA here is from genome assembly GCA_026290005.1 of Latrodectus geometricus. Classification (NCBI taxonomy): domain Eukaryota; kingdom Metazoa; phylum Arthropoda; class Arachnida; order Araneae; family Theridiidae; genus Latrodectus; species Latrodectus geometricus. Next base: position 326,561 of record JAPDSC010079775.1, read on the forward strand.
TCCTTTTTGGTCATTCGAGCAATCTGACTCATAACGTTTCCTTTTTGACGAGCCAATTTTAAGTAAGTACTCTTTACTCTATTGATAACTTCCTGCAAAGCATCCTTGGACTCATTGTACAACTTTGAGGGACTTGGAAAATTATTTTTCTCTAAATACTCTATATCCAAATCTTTATCAAAATAGAAGATATCTGGAGTCTCTGGAGTCGCTGGAGGCGGTTCAATCGCAAGAGGAATCTTATCAACAGCATCTTTTATAGCCGTAAAATGTTCCTTTCTAGTAACATCTTGTTGTTGAAGTTTCTCGGTTACAGGCTTATGAAATTCAGACAACGTTCTCTGCAGACCTAATTTTTGTTCAAGATTTTGTTCGTTGTTCTTTCTAATCTCCGACTGAATCTTAAACACTTTCAAGTCATTCTTAACTTCTTCTCTTAGCCTCTTATTTCGCTCTTTTTGTAAAGCATTCATTTATTAGTAAGCAAATTATTTTTTACTGGAAGCAAATAGGGTTTTACTGGAAGCAAACTATTTTTTACTTGAAGCAAAAAAGTTTCACATTAAATAAAGATGATTCCAATTGAAGATTATACCGAACCAGAAGAATTAGCTGATGCAAATCAACATTATTTATTACCGAAGCACCCTTTCAGACTTTTGATCGCTGGAGCTTCAGGCACAGGCAAAACGAATTTATTACTGAATTTCATTTATGATTACCTTGAGTTTGATAACTTGTTCATTTGTGCTAAAGACATGTTTGAACCCAAGTACACTAAGCTCAAAGAAAAGTACACAATGTTTGATGGTGTGGATATTAAAGATATATTAGCAAAGTATCCCAAAAAGAAGAAAAAAATTATGCTCGAGTTATTTGATAAATACGTCAAGAAAGGAACCTTATTTTCCTCGGATACAAAAGACTTTATAACAGTGGACGATCTGGACCCATCTTGTAAAAATGTCGTTGTCTTTGATGACTGTGTGACAGACAAAGACCAGAAGAGTATCGAAGATTTCTTCATCCGAGGTAGGAAGAAGAATGCCTCAATCATTTACCTCTCTCAATCCTATTACAGAACGCCTATTGTTATTAGGAGAAATTGCAACTACTTGATATTTTTTAACCTCCAACAGAGGGAGATTCAACAGATCATAAGGGAGGTAGATGGCAATCTAACGAAAGAAGAGTTCAATCGATTGTACAAAAAGTGCATGCAACAACCATATGATTTTTTTATGCTTGATTTAGTGAATCCGGCCTTGAGATATCGGAAAAAATATTTCATCCCTATAAATAAAGATGGAAGAATACTTACGGAAGAAAATTTACGTGTATAGAAAGAGTTACCACCATTATCATAAGATAAAGATTTCACTATCCATTACAAAGTTCCTTTGCAGTTCATTGGGCTTATCCGCTTTTGCGATGGTACCCTTAGCCGCTCTGAGCTTAAGTGCTGGTATAGTCGAAGTTATCGAAAAGTCCATGAATATCGTCGAAAGGAATGAAGAGTATAAGCAGTCTTACAAGTTTTATAAGCAACTGCTGAATTCATTCAAATCAAACACATTATCAGAAGAAGAGGTGTACAGCAGAGAGGATGATTTCATCAATAATTCAGTCTACTTACCCAGAGAAAAATACATGAAACAAACCCAACTGAATGGCTATGAGTATGTGAGTAAATAATTTTTTACATATAAATAAATGAAGAAAGGAAAAGGAGTTATAAACTCTGCAATCAATAATTTACCGTTTGAAATGCATCTACCTGGTCACCAATTTACAGGGCCAGGAACTCAATTGCTCAAAGGTAAAACTAGACTAAACCCTGATTTAACATATAAAGAATGGAGTAAGCCCATTAATAGAGTCGATGAAGCTGCATATAAACATGATGTGTGTTATCTAAAAAACAAAGACACCGAAACAAGAAACAAGGTGTGTGACACAAACATGATACAAGAACTTGAAGATATTCCCAATCCAACTCTCCGGGAAAGGCTAGATAGAGCTGTTGTGAAGCCAATTATCAAAGCAAAGAAGACATTTGGAATGGGTTCAAAAATATACTGCTTAAAATGTAAAACCCACACCGAGACTAAAGACGTGCAGCACACTACCTCAAAAAATGGCAGACCTATGATGAAAGGAATCTGCATGGATTGTGGCTCTAAAAAGAGTCGTTTTTTACCGTTAAAGGGGTAACTGAGGACCCCGAAAAAGTTTATTACGATCCGGAGACTGGATATTGCGGTATAAACGAACTCAGTAGAAAAACAGGTTTAAGTCGAAAAAAAGTCTCAGATTTCTTACATCAACAAGATGTGTACACAAAACACAAACCACTCATCAGTAAGTTTAAAAGAAGGAGAACTTATGTCTCACACATTGATGATCAATGGCAAGCAGATTTAATGTTTGTCTATAAATTTGCGAGGAGTAAGCATAATGATGGAACTAAATATCTACTAACAGTTATTGACTGCTTCAGTAAATATGCATGGGCCATTCCTATTAAAGACAAATCATCAAGCGAGGTGACTCAAGCATTTAAAAAGATCTTCAAAGAGCGGGTTCCGGAAAGGATTCAGACGGATAAAGGCCTAGAATTCGTTGGCCATACCACTCAAGAGCTATTTAAAGAGAAAAATATCCAATGGTTCACAACAGAAAATGTTGAGATAAAAGCGGCAATGATTGAAAGGTTTAACCTCACGCTAGGCAATAAAATAAAGCTCTACTTATGTCAAAATAACACTGAAAGATATATAGACGCACTAGATCAATTAGTGAAGAATTACAACAACTCATACCACAGAAGCATAAAGATGACGCCTGTGGAAGCCAGTCTGGATGAAAAGAGTGGAGAGGTGTATCGTAACCTGTTTAAAGAAAAGACCATACGCAAACCTAAATTTCAGGTAGGGGATAAAGTAAGAATATCAATATATAAGTCCACCTTCAGAAGAAGTTACCAAGCGACCTTCACGGAAGAGGTATTTATCATTTCCGAAGTGTTAAAGACCGACCCTATCACCTACAGGGTAAAGGACTTAAGTGATGAAGAAGTGAAAGGTACTTTCTATGATAATGAACTGGTAAAATATGATAAGAAAGACAGCGTGTATAAGATTGAAAAAATAATCAGAAAGAAAGGGGACAAATATCTAGTAAAATGGGTAGGCTATCCTGAGACCAGTTGGATCCATAAAAACGATCTTCTATAAATTTATTTTTAATAGC